>LR552176.1:0-133012 GCA_900536415.3 Caenorhabditis sp. 38 MB-2015 | reverse complement strand
CCCCCCCCCCCCCTCGAATTAGCATAAAAAGTAACCGAAAACATAGATGTAGAAAAAAAGGTGATAATTGGAAAAAGCTTCGAAACTCCTCAAAAAAAAAACAACAAATTACTGTCTGCGTCTCTTAGTTCTCTTTTGTCTCTCGTATCGGATCCCGGCTCTCGCCAGGAGCCGATGAGAGAGTGTGGGAAGAGAGGAGGGTGCAGAGAGAAAAAGGAGGCAACTGGCGAAAGGGAAGGGGAAACGGAACATTTCTACGCATAAACTATGTTTTTTTTTTTTTGGTTCCTGGGTGATGATGGACGGAAAAATGAAGAAGCACCTGGAAGTAATAAAATATGTATTATGATGGAAGAACATAGAAAAAAGGAACAATTTAGGGCTAGAAATGCGGATTCAGTAGGGTTTGCTCCAGTACTAATTTGGTACCACGTTGGTACGCATTTCTTACTGATCGGTACGGACTTGATAGAGGTCCAGACAAGGTCAGTACTGCATCAGTACGAATTCAGTACTGAGCCTTTGATACTTGTTCAGTACAGATTTGGTACTGATCCGGTATTGATACGGTACGGCTTCAGTACTGCGTTGGTATGAATTTGATACGGCTACTTCAACTTATTCAATGAATAATGTTGGGGACAACTTGCAAAATGGATAAAAATACAATCAAAAAAGAAAAAGATTGTTGACAGGACCTAAGGTTCGAATAGTCCGTGGTACTGTACCGATTTGGTACTGATTTCAGCTTCAAAACTGCATCTGTACTGAATAAAGGTTTGAAGAGTCCGTGCTACTGTACGGAGATGGTGCTGGTTTAGTGTCAATCGGTACGGAATTCATACGAGTCTGAACAAGTTCAGTACTGCGTCGGCACGGATTCAGTACTGCATCGGGACAAATTGAGTACGGGTCCTTACGGCATCGGTTCTGAGTCGGTACAAATTTGGTACTGATTTGATACTGATCGGTAAGGCTTTAGTACTATGTCCGATGGATTCGGCACTGCGTTGGTACGGTTTGGTGCTGCGTCCGTACGGGTTCATTACTGCGTCGGTACTGATTTGGTACTGATTGGTACGGCTGCAGTACTGCGTTCGTACGAGTTCAGTACTGCGTCGGTACTGATTTGGTACTGATTGGTACGGCTGCAATACTGCGTCGGTACGGGTTCAGTACTGCGTTGATACTGCCACAATACTAGGCCAAGTACTAATCTGTACTGCGTCGGTACGGTTTGATACGGGTCTGGACAAGTTTAGTACTGTGTCAGTACGAATTTGATACTGCGTTGTTACGGTTTTAGTACTGCGTTGGTACTGTTTGGTTTTTGATCTGGTACGGCTTCAGTACGGATTAGATATCTGGTACGAGTTTGGTACGAGCTCAATACTGCTTCGGTACGGATTTGGTACTGATATGGTAAGTTTTATGTGCGGATCAAGTAAAAATTCAAGCTTAAAATGAAAAATATCAGAATTTTAATTTAACATTTTGACTTTCAACTCTACACTTATTTCTCACAATTAGTTTAAATACTGACCTCAAAAATACACGTTTCAAACCTGACCCTTCTTCTTCACGTGTATTTCTCTCGGACAATCCTCCTAATCCCCTCTTCTTCTCCATCTCCTCCCACTGTTCTTTCCCGCATGACTAATCAACCAATACAAACCTATCCCCCCATAAAATCCCTTTTCCTATCCAGTTTTTCCTCATTCTCATATTCATCTTCCGAAAATGACCAAAACAACAACCGTATTTATCTATATTCTAATGGGAATTTCGACAATTGTTGCCCAATTCAACATTCCGTTGCCATTCGGAGGTTTTCAAATCAACAAAAATGAACGGGGAGAGGTGGGATTGGGGGTCTAATACAGGGTGCCTGGAAACCTAGAAATTCGAAATCAGCGCAAAATTCTGATTCAGTAGACATCCCATATGAAGATAATTCATAAGTTATGGTTGTCAGGTCGCTACGCAGTGAAAAAAGATATAAAGTTGATACGTAGTTTGACTTCTAGGCACATTCGTCACTTGAAACATGAAATTTTAGAGCACAAAATTTGGATCTAGAAAACATCCCACATCCTATATTTCAAGTTTAACGATTTCAAAGTTGCTACGCAGTGAACTTGTAAGCTTTGTTGATACGTAGTTTGACTTTTAAACACTTATGTAATCTGAGATCTGAAAATTTGGAATCAGCATAAAATTCTGATTCGAATAACATCTCACATGGCTATTTTCTGAAATAAAATTTTTTGACCCATTTTTACGGAACCTGGGAACCTCAAAAATCAATATTTTCAAAAACTATAGTCTTATGAGGTATTTTTCGAACCCAAATTTCATGCTGATTCTGAAAATCCAACTAAATTCAAGTAATATTCCAGCTCGAGCTCGGTTCCAATCAAAACTTCAATCTCTTTGGATGGGGAGGTAAACGCGATTTCAAATTGACAACTGGTAATGGAACATTTAAAATCGACAGTAAGTATGTATAAATTCAAATGAAAAGAAGAAAAAAAAACGAAGAAAATGTTCATTTTTTTTCTCAAGAACGACTTCTGATCAATTATTCAGCGGTGAAGCGGAAAAATTGAATTTTCTGGAAAAAAATTGGTGAATATATAAATGAATTTTATGTTTGAAATTTCGAGATTTCGAGGGCTCTAAAAATGCTCCAAAATCTTATCACTAAGGGTACAAAATTGCAATAGATTCTTTGAAACTTTTGTTTTCATAGCTGTATTCACCTGAATTTTAAAATTCTCGATTTTTTGACATCCAAATGGAATTTTTGAGCCCTGGAGCATTTTTAGTGCTCCACGAGCTCCAGATGTGCTCTAAAATCATGATATCTGAAAACCATTTCGATATGGGTATCAAATTGCTGAAATTTTTCAGAAAATTATAAAAATCCTCTGAACATCATAGGAAAACCAATCATTGCCGGTGTTTGACCTATTTTCATAAAAACCTCCTGGTTTGAAGGTCCAAAACATGTTGACACCCTAGTTTACATTTATTTTGGTTAAGTTCATCACATTTTGCGAAAGATTCTGAGATTTTTGACACTCCTATTGTACTTTTTGATATTTGGAGAAAAAAAAAGATAATGTGATGAAACTCGGTTCAAGAGTGACTTTTATGATTTTCCACTAGAATTTTCAAATTCCTCACAGAAGTTCGAGATTTAATCGATCGATAAGGTGAAAAAATCGATCGATAAGGTGAAGAATTGGAGGAAATCTCCCAGAAGAAACGTTTTTTCGAATTTTGGAGACCGATTTTGGAGCCGGGTTCCATGGGTTTTTTGTAGATACTCTCCTGAAAATCAAGATATTATATATTTAAAGGAGCATATGAGTTACCTTGAGGGAAAATGGAACTATTGATGGATCATAGTGATAGTTGTTTGTGGGAATGTATGGACTGAGAGAGTATATTCGGAGAATCGGGATGGAGATGGCTGAAAATAAAGGCTTTTTTTGGATTTTCCACAAAATTTCGAGATTTTAGACATCCATATTGAGATATTTCACATTTGGAGCATTCAGGGCTCCACAAGCTCTAGAAAAAGAGCTCTGGAGCAATTTTTGCACTAGAACTCATTAAAATGACAAATGTTATGTTGTTTTGTAGTACTTTTGACAAATTGTGACACTCATATTGCGCTATTTCTTACTTGGAGCATTTTCGTGCTCCGTGAGCTCCACATGTGCTCCAAGTTCAAAATTTCTGAAAACCTTGTCAATATGGGTATCAAAATGCTTGAAGTATTCAGAGAATTTTAAAAAACATTAAAATTGAATTTGAAAATGAGGTATTCATTCGATTTTCACTATTTTTCAAAAAAAAAAAGATAATGTGATGAAATAATGTGATGAAAAGAGTGACTTTTATGATTTTCCACTAGAATTTTCAAATTCCTCACAGAAGTTCGAGATTTTAAACACCCATATTGGAATATTTTCGATTTGGAGCATTTTTGACCAACTTCAGTGCAGCGTGAGCTCCAGAAGTTCTCAAAATCAAAATTTCTGAAACCTTTATCAATATGGGTGTCCAACTGCTGGAAATTTGCTGAATCCAACCAGAAAACTAGTTTCAGAATCTTATTTTTACGATTTGGAGCATTTTCAGTGCTCCATGAGCTCCAGACGTCTTTCAAACTTGAAAAACATCGTAACCGTATCAATATGGGAATCAAACTGCTGGAAATTTGCTGAATCCAACCAGAAAACTAGTTTCAGAATCTTATTTTTACGATTTGGAGCATTTTCAGTGCTCCATGAGCTCCAGACGTCTTCCAAACTTGAAAAACATCGTAACCGTATCAATATGGGAATCAAACTGCTGGAAATTTGCTGAATTCAACCAGAAAACTAGTTTCAGAATCTTATTTTTACGATTTGGAGCATTTTCAGTGCTCCATGAGCTCCAGACGTCTTCCAAACTTGAAAAACATCGTAACCGTATCAATATGGGAATCAAACTGCTGGAAATTTGCTGAATTCAACCAGAAAACTAGTTTCAAAATCTTATTTTTACGATTTGGAGCATTTTCAGTGCTCCATGAGCTCCAGACGTCTTCCAAACTTGAAAAACATCGTAACCGTATCAATATGGGAATCAAACTGCTGGAAATTTGCTGAATCCAACCAGAAAACTAGTTTCAGAATCTTATTTTTACGATTTGGAGCGTTTTCAGTGCTCCATGAGCTCCAGAAGTTCTCAGAAGCAAAATTTCTGAAACCTTTATCAATATGGGTGTCAAACTGCTGGAAATTTGCTGAATCCAACCAGAAACCTAGTTTCAAAATCTTATTTTTACGATTTGGAGCATTTTCAGTGCTCCATGAGCTCCAGACGTCTTCCAAACTTGAAAACCATCGTAACCGTATCAATATGGGAATCAAACTGCTGGAAATTTTCTGAAACTTCTGAAAATCTTCATAATTTTTTCAGACTCCGACGAGGCATTGGTCAATGGTAGTGCATATGGTGGAAGTGGCAGTTTTGGTGTAGATGAGAAATCAGGCATCGATGTTGGCCAAAATTTAACCTTGAATGACAAAAAACTAATGGGTGGACCTGGAAAAGAAGCAAACTTTTTGGAGGGTCTTATTAATTTATTCAAACCGAAGAAATAAATCGATAAATCCACGTCATCATCAAAATGACATAGTTCTTTTCATTAAACAACGAAAAAAAGGCGAAAACGAGGAAAAATAAATTAAGAAATGTCTGATGTCTCCGACTAATCAACACTATCTCGCCTCATTACGGCTACAATCCCAAAGGAATTTAAGAGTTATTTTAGGCGCGCAAATTAAAACAAGTGTAGGAGGACGGCCGCTTCTACACAATTTTCTTTTTTTGCACATTTTTTTTTGGTATAGTGGTTTGGATGATGATTTTTCAATTATATTTCAGATTTTTGATGTTTGGAGCATTTTGAGCTCGAATATCAGAAGTTGTGTGAGTTTATATTATAATTTTTAGATTCTTCAGAATATTTGGAGATTTTAGCGCTCCATGTTGAGATATTTTAGGTTCGAGGCATTTTTGTGCTCCGTGAGCTCGAAAATTTCGCGAAACCATATTGATATGGTATCAAACCAAGAAAAATTATCTAAAAATTCTGAAAATTGCTATGAATATATATGAGAATCTATATTTTCAGAAATTCAACACATTTTTTTCAAAGGTTGTTTACTGTTAAATTCATAACTCTCCAAAAAAGTGAATTTCATTCATTTCTGTTAACAATTTTTTATTTTTCACGAAATTCCAAGATGTTGGATACCCATATTGATATATTTTGAATCTGGCATTTTCAGTGCTCCGTGAGCTCCAGAAGTGCTCCGAAGTCCGGAATTCTGAAAGTCTTGTCAATATGGGTATAAAAATGTTTGAAATAGTTTGAAAATCTAAAAATTTATGTTGTAATTCTTCGAATTTTTCGCATATTACCAATTTTTAAACCCTCGAATCGAGATATTTGATATTTGGAGCATTTTAGAGCTCCACAACTGCTCCAAAATCAACATTTTCACTAATCATATCAATATGAGTGTCAAACTGCTGAAAATTCTCTTAAAATTTGGTAATCATCAAGGAGCTATCTGAAATAGGATATTTTTTAAGGTTTAATTACTTTTTTCATTACTCTGATAATGAATAACATAGTCAAAAAAGAATGTTTCAAGGTTTTCGTTAACTTGGTTCAATTTTTCACAAGATTTCAAGAATTTAGACACCCATATTGATTTATTTGAGATTTGGAGCATTTTAAAGCTTCGTGAGCTCCAGAAGTGCTCCAGAAGTGCTCCAAGCTCAAAAACTCACCAATCCATATCAATATGTAGCTCAAATTTCTGCAAATTTCTCGCAGATTCTGAAAATCTGACTCCAGACATCTGTCAGAGTCTAAAAATCCGAGATTTTCGCGTTTCCAAAAGATCAAAATTTCAATTAGTGTCTGCAGAGAAACACTTTCTTAAATAATTCACAAAAACTGCTACTTTCTTTTTCCACTTTTCCGAATATTAAAACTTTGTTAATATTCTTTAGAAAATTACTCTTTTTGTCTTGTTTCGCCTCATATACTTTTTCATTTTTCGAAAAAATTCACTTTTTTCTATGCGTAGGCCGGCCGACTTCTTACTCACTTTTTATTTTTCTTCTTTTTTTGTCATTTTTATATTATTAGCCTAATTCTTTCTAGTTACTCGTCATTTTCATTTTCAGCCAATTTTTTGTGTTTTAGATATAAAAATCTGGAAATATTTTCAGATTTTTTTCGCTGACGTAATGAGACTTTCGCATATAACTGTTTGCTTCGCCTATTTTTTCACACAAGGTTAGTTTTTTTTTTTTTGATTTCCAGCATTTTAAGATTTTTGAGAGCATTTGTAGACCTCGTATTTTGTCTGAAAAGTATATAGAAATTTCCGAAAGTTCATGAAAATCATCTTTTTTTTTTAGAAATTGTAAGCATAACAATTTTTTTGTCTAATTTTATACATTTTTCAGTAATTTTCAGACAATTCCCAGCAGTTTGATATCCATATTGACAAGATTTAAAAATTTTTGATTTTGGAGCAGCTCTAGAGCTCACAGAGCACGGAAATGCTCCAAATCGTGAAAATAGGATTTTGAAAACAATTTTTTGGTTGAACTCAGCAAATTTCCAGCAGTTTGACATCCATATTGACAAGGATTTCAGAAATTTTGCTTCTGAGAACTTCTGGAGCTCACGGAGCACTGAAGTTGCTCAAAAATGATCCAGATCGAAAATATCTCAATATGGGTGTCTAAAATCTTCAAATTCTACAGGGAATTTAAAAAATTGAGTGACAACTCATGAAAATCACACCTGAACCGAGTTTCATCGCTCAAAAATAGCTTTTTCGTTTTGAAAAACTGTGAAAATCGTATGAATACTTGATTTTCAAACTTAATTTTTATGTTTTTCAAAATTTTCAGAGAATTTCAAGCATTTTGATACCCATATTGACAAGATTTTCAGAAATTTTGAACTTGGAGCACATGTGGAGCTCACGGAGCACGAAAATGCTCCAAGTAAGAAATAGCGCAATATGAGTGTCACAATTTGTCAAAAGTACTACAAAACAACATAACATTTGTCATTTTAATGAGTTCTAGTGCAAAAATTGCTCCAGAGCTCTTTTTCTAGAGCTTGTGGAGCCCTGAATGCTCCAAATGTGAAATATCTCAATATGGATGTCTAAAATCTCGAAATTTTGTGGAAAATCCAAAAAAAGCCTTTATTTTCAGCCATCTCCATCCCGATTCTCCGAATATACTCTCTCAGTCCATACATTCCCACAAACAACTATCACTATGATCCATCAATAGTTCCATTTTCCCTCAAGGTAACTCATATGCTCCTTTAAATATATAATATCTTGATTTTCAGGAGAGTATCTACAAAAAAACCATGGAACCCGGCTCCGAAATCGGTCTCCAAAATTCGAAAAAGCGTTTCTTCTGGGAGATTTCCTCCAATTCTTCACCTTATCGATCGATTTTTTGAGCAAATTAGATCAAAAATTTTTGTTTTCCGGGTTTTCACATATTTTTTGGGTCGTTTAGTGAATAAAATATACTATGTTGAATAAAAACGTTTTCTTTATATACAAACACCCGTCTACAGTACCCCTACAGTACTCCTTATGCTCCTTTTTTCCACATTTCATTGAGTAGATCAAAATGTGTATCAGATTCTTTTTCCATTTGTCGACTTGGGCGGCTCGCAATTATTGTATGCGCCTTTAAGAAAAATTATTAACGTGGATTAGAAAAGGGGCGTGGCTTACCGGTGGTGGTTCAATCAATACTTCACTGGTTTTCTCGTCTTCTTGGTCATTGAAGAGAAATGGAAGAGATCGCCTGAAAACAAAAATTGGGGTACTGTAGTTGAGTTTTTAAAAGGACATGGGGTTCGCGTTTTCAAAGGGACATGGGTTAAGTTTTTTAAAGGGACATAGGTTAAGTTTTTCAAAGGAGCATGGGGTTCGCGTTTTCAAAGGGACATGGGTTAAGTTTTTTAAAGGGACATAGGTTAAGTTTTTCAAAGGAGCATGGGGTTCGCGTTTTCAAAGGGACATGGGTTAAGTTTTTTAAAAGGGACATAGGTTAAGTTTTTCAAAGGTGCATGGGGTTCGCGTTTTTAAAGGGACATGGGTTAAGTTTTTTAAAGGGACATGGGTTAAGTTTTTCAAAGGAGCATGGGGTTCGCGTTTTTAAAGGGACATGGGTTAAGTTTTTTAAAGGGACATGGGTTAAGTTTTTCAAAGGAGCATGGGGTTCGCGTTTTTAAAGGGACATGGGTTAAGTTTTTTAAAGGGACGTGGATTTTGGTTTTTAAAGGGAAATTGGGTGAGTTTTCTAAAAGAACATGATTTCCGCTTTTTAAAGGGGCATGGGTTTCGGATTTTAAAGGGACATGGGTTGAGTTTTTTAAAGGAACATGACCTAGGTCTTACAACGAAAAAAAAAGTTCGATTGGCAGGGTGTGAGGTGTCATTTGATACAGAATTTTTAGCTCTAAAAGTTGGTATAGGTCTTGTTTCGAAATTATGATTTTATTAAAGGGACATGAGAATGGGTCTCGCAACGACATCATTCTGAGTATCATTTTGTCCAGAATTTTACGCTCTATCGTTTTCTACCGACCCCATATTCATACCTTGTACTCTGTCTGAGTTGTTTATTCTGAAAAATGGCGACAATCGGAAATACGACTGCATAAATAGGTATAACCAACATTACGACTTCGCTAAACGGCGCAAACCCGACAATCAGCCGCTTATCCTCATTCTTATACATCAATGCGAACACCAACATCGAGCCGAGACCCAATACTCCGAGAACTGCGTGTACTGTAATCGATGGTATCAGAATTCGCATAATCTTCACATTCTCTTGTAGTTGATATCGTTCTGTTAGTGAATGCATGGCTTTGTTCACGAATTCGTTGACTTGTCGTTGTTGATTTGTATGGAGAAGGAGGATGAAGTAGAGGAGGGTGAGCACTTCGAGAGCCGACATGAAACAAAGGGAGAAGACCTGGAAAACTGGCACTGGGTCTCTTATACAATTTCAGAAAATTTTCAGCTAGTTGGGACCGATTATGACATGGTTCTGACATCTTTTGAGCTTTGAGTAGGCCTAATTCTGAGTTTGATGTTTCAGGAGTATGATATCAATATTATTGTGATTTTTTTGAGAATTTGGAGCTATTTTCGAGCTCACAGGGTACGTTTTGAGCTCTGTGTAGGCCTAATATGAGTGACTGAAATTCTGAGCAGCAATGAGAATTGTTTGATGTTTGAGGAGTTGATTTTTTGAGAATTCGGAGCTTTTTTTGAGCTCACAGGGTTCTAAAATTTGAAGTCTACGCTTCTAATACTAAAAAAGTCAATTTGTGGACCTACTAATTTGTTTTCAGTTATTTTTAAAAGTTTGACACCAATATTTATATGGGTGTCGATATTTAAATGTTTCTATTTGTTTTTAATGAAAAATCAGATTTTTTGATATAGTTTCAGACAATTTCAGATAAATTCTTAAGCTTATCTCCAAAAATTGAAATTTAGGCTTTGTGCAATTTCTGATACTACAAGTCTAGTTTTTTTCTGAGAAATAGGCAAAATATATAGAGCTATTAATTTTTTTTCGATTTTTCAGCGATTTCAGAAACTTAGAGCACATCTGGAGCTCACAGATCTCTTTAACTGCTCAAAAGTTTAAAAATTTCAATCCAGATGTGTTTGCATCAGTTTTAAACTCATTCCTTACTGACCGCAGTTCTCGGATGTGAAATATAGGCGGTACAATAGTGTACGTAGCCAGGATCACTTCGAAGAAGCACCGACACCACCGCCAACACTATACAAACTGTCCATTGTATTCCGATCAATGTGATTCCCACAATTTTCGAGCCATGCGCCTCGTAAGTCTTGTAATTGAGCGTGGCATAAGTGCGCTCTATGGCTAACACGATTATACCGCAAAGTGTGGCGTAGATTGATAAGACGACGGGGAATCGAACCAGGGCACATTTCTGTGCTTCATATACTGTGTCACATTCACTGGAAGCGGTAAACCAGATTGCTAGGCTGAAATATTGTTGGATTACTGTGGCTGTGGGCAAATGTGTGCATTGCGGACAGAGGCATTTTAAATGACGCGCACGTATTTTCATTTATTTATTTTTGTTTTTTTTTGGAGAAAACGTTTTTGCAGTGTTTTTCGAGACTGAACCAAAGAGCAAAAGTTGTATTAAATTAATAAAAATTAATCTTCAAAACTCTGCAATGAATTAAATGATGAAACTTTTTTTTCAGTGCCGATTTTCGAGTTCAAATCGAAAAAAGAAAAACTCGAGGAATCGGATGAATCTGAGTTCAAATCTCACTTTTTAAAATTTCAACAGATTCCGAAACTCGAATAAGTCAATGATGTCAATTTGGGAGGAGAAAATGAAGGAAAAAGGACGAAGATAGTTGGTAATTATTTTTTAACAGTTAAAAAAAAATACTTTTAAAACATTCAAGTGCTCTAAATATGCGCGTTTGAAATTGAAGCTGGATGGCTAACAACTTATGTCAAAAATTTGCCAAGTTCTTATTCTTTCACTAAAATTTATGAAGTCAAAAACCGAACTCCCCGCTTATTTTTAAAACTCTTGAACAAAGAGTTGATCAAATCCCCACAAAAAATATTGAAATTCGTTGTAAACTTGAATATAACATATTCACATTCTTGTAAATGAGACTGAAAGTTCGGGAAATTGTCATTTTCAGCTTGGAGATAGTAAATTTTTGATAGAATACATACGGATTTCTTTAAAATAAGCCTACTTAAACATTTATTGACAGTTAGAAGTAACTGGATTTATGAAATTTATTTCAAATTTCCTACAAAACTTTATAAAAACTCACTTATAAAAAGCAATAAGATCCAATTGTAAGCATGCGATAAGTGCAGCAATTGCAAGAGATGCCAAAGAAATTCGCAAATTTTTGTGAAGATGTTTAGAAGCAGATGACAGTAGCACAAAAATGAAAAGAGACGAAGAAATTGCTCCAATAGTGCAGAAGAATATGTGAACCACGCGAATTGTCTGCAAAAAAAGAGCTTGTAGTGATTTTGAGATCTTTCTATACTATAAAATATTTTGAAACCCTGAAAAATAAAAATATTTAGGACTCTGTGAGCTTCAGAAGTTCCAGGATTGATGAATTCAGAAGGCTATTCAATTTTATATTAATTAAAAAAATATCGAAGGAAGTTTTCGCTTTTCCAACAACTTTCTATAGCACAGTAAAATAATCATTTTTTACCTGCATAAATGGGTTGGTCGTCGCAAGGAATGCAATATGACAATCATCTTCCGTGAAATTTTGAATTGACACCGAATGAGAAATCTGAAAACTCCCCAATAAAACTACTCCGCAAAGTTGCAAAACTCACCCCTCGCTCAGTTCTCACAATCGTTTCAGACATCTTCCTGTCTGAAAATAAAACGGAAATCGAATTTTTTTTGTAAATAAATAAATAAATTCGGCAACAAACAATAGGATTAGGCTAATTCGTTTTGTCGATGGTTTTTTCTGTTCAAAAGTGGCAAAAGTTCAAAGGTGCATAGAACGAGTAGAACAGAAGGAAAAGAGAAAAATTGAGTTTTAAAGAAAAGGGTGAGATTTTGAATATAATTAGCATCGTTTTGAAACGCGTATTTTTCTGTGCGGAAGTTTTAAGTATTCAGGTCACATGCTTGGATAATTTGTAGTTTTCTTTGAAATGGAGTGCTATACTGGATTCTGAGAAATGCTGTGCTATATTTATAAAGAATCTTCGAACACTATTTTTTTTTCGCTGGAAAATAGCAGTTTAGAATCGCAATATTTCAAATTCAAATTGCCTGCACGAAAATTTAAAATTGGATTTCTAGCGTCATTCTTGGAACATGAATTTGAAAGCTAAATATTGGATTTTTGGTGTCAGAAATTTGGACAAAATTACACTAAATTCTGAACCAAAAATCTATAATTTTCAGAGAAAACTTGTATTTTAAGCAATTTTAGAGTAGATAAATCAATTGAAAAACTAGAGATACTGAAAATCCAAAAAAAAACTTTTTACTAAAAAGTTTAATATATTCCGATGATAATCAAATTAATTCGACCAAAGTCTCAGTTCATAGCGTGTTTTCTATAATTTCCGTTAAAATACGAATTTTGAGCCATTTTCATGATTTGAAATTCAATATTTATTAGTAGAACTGATTTTAATTAAAATTGACGATATTTCAACCAGATAATTTGAAAATTGAAGTAATTTTAGTTACACTTTCAGAAAAATGATCTTCCTAGCTTTGATTTTAGAAAAGTATATGCTTGAAAATCTGGGGTAAATCTGGGGTTATTTTTAGGCGCGCAATATTTCAAATTCAAATTACCCGCTTGAAATTGGATTTTTGGAGCCATTCTGGTGTCTAAATCAGAATTTTCAGCACAAATTCCGTAAAATTTTTCTCAAAAACTACTGAAAATCATAATGACAATAAAATTCAAAGAATTTTTCCGAAAAAACGTCTGTTCTGGTGGTCATAATTATAGCTTCTCCATGCCAATTTTTAGTTCGAAAATTTTCGAATTTTGAGAAGATGAACAATCTTGTTTGGTTAAAAATATAATTTTGGACACAGAATTTAAAAAAATACTTGGGTCAATGAAATTGAAATACTCTCTTCGAGAACAGGAAATTGAGTGGTTTTTTTTTTCGGAATTTCAGTTTTTGCCAGCCGAAATGATCTTCAGGCTTTTTTTATTTTTCAAAATAAAAACATGTCAATTCGTATGTATCCAAAACTACGAATATTTCGATAGATTTTTGTGATTATATACTGAAAAATATCTGTTTGGAACAGAAGTTTGAAAGTAAAACAGAAAGAAAAGAAGCTGAAAATACATGCTGGAGCAAAAAAAAATCTTTGTTCTCAAAATAATTCAAAAAAAAAGTCGTTTCTGCCACCAACAATTTCCAAAAAATTGTGTGCGCGAAAAATACTCGTTAAATTGAATGTGAAATATTGGGCGCCGAATTTTATGGGAAAAGAAAAAATATATAAATCTAACTAGAAAATACGCTTCCCCATGAGAACTACACATTTTCTCGTCTAAACCAGGTAAATTTTCAGCGAAAATTAGTTCCTGAAAATTAAAAACAATTAAAGATTTTGCAAAAAATTACTTTAAATTAGAAATCTCATCACTTTTTCTTCCTAAAATCTGGCCAAAATTTTGAGGAATTTCTGATTAAAACCTCAAAAAAATCAATGAATTTCTAATTTTTTATTTGGCTAGAAAATAAATACTAGAACAAAGATATAGATAAAATAAGGCTGAGCTCAAAAAATTCTCAAATTCACATTTCAGTGAACACTTTGAGAACTCAAAAAAACAATCATTCACTCAGAAATTCAGAAAATCCTTCTCAAACACACGAAAAAAAAGACAAAGAAGTTTGTTGTTTTTTTTTGCTCCCTTTTAGTTGACCGCGCAAAAATTGCTCGTTTTCTCCATTTTTTCTGACTTAGAAGAAGAAAAGAAGAAAGAAGTCCGTGTACTTAGACAAAGTTGGATATATACATATTTTCCCACAAAAAGAAAAACAACAAAAATATGTCGAGAAATTCCTCTTTTTTCTCGACGAAAATTGATACATATTATGTTAAAAGGAATTTGTATTAGTATAGGGAAAAGGGAGAAAAACATGGGTTTGTAGTTCTCTCGGAGAATGGATGTAGGGACAGTTTTTTTTTCTAAAATTCAAGAAAAGTGAATTAGCTGAAACCTTATTCAGCCATAAATAATGCCTAAAATAAATCAATATTAGTATTAGGATACTCTCATTTTGGGCAGCCGGAACGCACGAAAAAAAAAACCAAAATATATTATTAATTTATGAATTCTCGCGCGGTTCGCATTAAAAATATGAGGAAGAGTAAACAAGCAAAAAAAAAATGGAAAAATGCTCTCGCTGTTTATTTTGAGGATAATCCGCGCGTGAAATGGGAAAAATACATGCGGACAGGCGGCAGAAAAGGGCGGGGTTTGGGAATGAAAAATGAACCCTGCCGCAAGTTGCAGAAGTGGGTGGAGCCTGATTCAAGTTCCAAGTCAGAAATTGAAAAATTCACTATTTTTCCAGCTCAAAATCCTTATCCAGGTGTATAAAAAATAATTTTCACGAGAAATTCAAATCATTTATTCGAAAAATATTAGAAATTCAAGGTTCAAATTGGAGAATAATATGGATTAAATTTTCGTAGCTCAAAATCTATTTCTAGAAAGTCTGATTATCTATCTGAAAATCATCATTTCAGACAAAGAATTTGATCAAATTGTGATTTTTGACCAACAACTGACTTAACATCATCATTTCTAGTCAATCCGAAAGTTGAAATTTGTTATTTTTTCATCAGGAATTCGAATTTTTTTATCCAAAAATCATAAAAATACGACAAAAAATGAGTGAAACCCTAAGATTCATTATTAATAAGCTCTAAAAATCATCTTCGGTTTCAACTGGGATATTCCTGGTACAACGAATTGTGATGACGATTTCAATCAATACACGAAGAAAATTAGATGCAATAGATTTTTAGAATTGAAAGTAATTTAATGTAGATACAGTTTTATTGAACATTGAACTCTTAAAATCGTTCGGTGTGATTTTTTCAGCCAAACTTTAAATTTTATATATGAAAAATAGATAAAGATAGAATTTCGTCGTACTTTTATTGTTTGCTTTGGAGTTATCTATAAAATTCTGCACCCGAAATTTCATAAAGCTGGGATAAAGTTGATGAAAAGTAGATAATCATTGCGCTTGTTTGATTTTGAACATTTTCAGGCCTCGACTGATTGTCTTCACAAGATTCGGATCAAGAAAGAGCATAATCCCTCACCAACGGCTCGACTCGGAAGTATAGTTCAAGCTGAAATCGCCTCAAAGATTGCCAATGTGCTCAACGAGTCTGAAAGTGAGTTTGTTGCTCAAAGTTTACCTGAAATTTTGAGAGATCAAAACGAGAATTTAAGGGTTTTTTTTTTCAATTTATTGAAACACTACACTAGAAAAGACCACAAATACAAAAAAAAAACCAAAAAAATCCGATTAGTTTAGAGGGGTTCATCGGGCGTTGGTGTGGGTGGTTTGAACACATACACACCCATTTGCTCGGGATGATCGAATTCCCGATCCGGATCGGCGCGTCGATTATTGTCACCATCCCTATAGTCGGCTAGTGCTCCTCCGAATTCCGGGATGAAGACCTCTTCGTCTGCTTCGGTTTCTTCCAATTGGCGTTGTTACCACAGTGCTTCTTCATGTTCATCGGCCAATCGCTGAAAAATCAAATTATTATCATATTTCGTCAAGTTATGTCTTCTATGACTTACCTCATTTTTTTGTTCTTCAGTTTCGCCATTGATGATTCCCTCACCAACATCGACCACTGGCGCTATGTTTGGAGTTCGTTCGACAATTTTGCGGGCCAGTTCCATTCCGATGGCTTCATGCGCATTAATCTTGGCCTGAAAATTGGGATTTATGTCAGAATAAAAGGAATCTTTTCTAGGTATTATGAGGAGTATAAAATGAAATAAACCCAACGCAAAAATAACTTACATAGTTCGCATCTCTTCCGACTTTATAAATTTCGAAGATTTGCGTCCACTTCTGTCCCATTTGGATATTTCTTTCTTCTTTGCGCTTCTCATCCCGCTTCAATTCTTCATGGAACTCTTGCCGTTCCATCTGCGCCTCGTATCGTCTTGTAACATCCTCGCTATCCTCATTGCATCTGAACACTTTGTCCACTTCTTTGCGACGTTGATCGCGTTTTGCTCGAAAGGCGCCAAGCGCCTCGGTTGCTCCCAGAGCTTTCAACTCCTTCTCAACGTGGGCGGTTATCAAATGCTCCGCCAGCAGTGCGTGAGCTTTTTTAGCGCGCCTCATATCACTCTTGTGTTGAGCATTGCTCACTTTAATCGACGTTTCCTAAAAAAAAATATTTTTTTGTTAAAAAAGTTTATTTGAAAAGAAATAAACTAACCTTATCCTGGCGCGCTCTCTTCTCCATTGTCGCCAAATCTTCCCGGAGCATCTCGGCTTCGTCGCTTTTCATGATCATTTTGATACCGAGGAAGCCGTAATCGATGATGTACTGCAAAAGTTGGCAGCTCAATTGGGCGATTCGGACTTGAGAAAACATGATGATTATAATAGCAATTATTAGGGACACAATGAAAAACTGTTGTGTGTTCTGTTCTCGTTCCCGAGCAGAAGGTGCCCATTTTGACTAGTGGGAAGTTTTTAAATTCCCAAAAATATCGACTTTGGCAGGTGAAAAAGAACAAGGTTTACCTGTAAAAATTTAAACAATAACTACAAGAAAAATAAAAAGCAATACAATGATATGAGCTTTTCGATAAATAAAACCGTTCTTCATAGCTTTTCAGAACTTAAAGTTTAAATTTTAAACATATTTATTCTCCTCACTTGACTGTATCTGGGATTAGTATGAATGTGTAAAAATCAATCGTTGATCTTTTCAGACACGATCAACTCGAGTCAGAATGTGCCTAAAATCGATCAGAAATTCAAAGTTGTGATCAAACTGCGTGCTTTGATGTATAGTCTACTGGATTTGGCGAGGATTTATCGGATATGTGTGCTGCCCAGTCATCATGAACGTGTAACTTTGCTAAGGATTTTTTTTCTAGGTGAATTTTGACATGTATCATTCCATAAGCTTCAATCAGCCCGTTGGTTAATGATATATATTTTTAGGATTTATCGATTGATTTTGTTCAACAGATTTGTCGACAACAATTATAGCACATTATTCAACAATATTTCATGCTCAATGAGACGCCAATCTGAAAATCGACAAAAAAAGAGCTGAAGAAAAGAAATATCGATAAGTGAATTTCGAACTTTCGGTATGCTCAATCATTTTGTAAAGTCCACATATCCCAATGTTTAATTATCATTTTCCAGGTTCATCGATCGGTTACAGTCAGTATGTCATCTACAATGCACCGATGATATGCACAAAAGAATCCCGATCTTCATGAATTAGAAGAATTTAGTGGAGATTTTTATCGACTCTCGATTCAAATTAAAAGTACGTGAAATCTGACAGAACTGCCTTGCACCTGTACTACTTTGATTTGCACAATGCCAATGGATCTCGGAAAATATATTTTCATGACATAGGATTGGGATCACATAATTTAATTAAGGTTGAGATCAAATATTAAATTTGATCTACCCTTTTCTCCCCTAATTCAAATTGATCAATTTTTTTTTTGCATTTTCAGAAAAATCAACGACAATATTATACGCTCACTGATAACTAGGCTGTTGGAGGATCAATATTTGTTTCATGTAAGTTGAATCTCGGAGTGCTCTAGTAAAACACAGTACTTCGAGATAACAGATTCTACATTATTGTATTCCGAGAATATTAATTTCTTTTTTTTCATCCACTCCAACTCCACGACTCGCTCGATCAAAGAAAGACAACCCCAAATTTCTACAAAGCATCGATCGGTTTTGGCGACTCGTGATAATTATGAATTTTATTTGTTTCATTTTTCAGGTTTTTAATTTTATGACAATATTTTTTAGTATCGACTATTTATTCTTATTCTGTTGGATTGTGGACATCCTTTGATATTTGCTATCATTAATACTCATTAATTTTGATTTTTTTCACACGATTTGGTAACAAAAATTCGTATGGTTTGGAGAAGATGAGCTGGAAAGAGCCCGAAGACTTCGAGAGTAACTGAGATGGAGAAATTTGCCAGGGTTGAAGTGCAAACGAAGATTCGACAGAAAGAGGAAATGAAGAATGTTATGAAGATGATATATCATAAGCAGAAAATACGCTTGAATTTGTACGTTTTAGATGTTTTACACCGAAAACCCTTACCAAAGATATCACTTACAAGCTTCTGATAACCAGACCCTTCAAAAAATCTGAAATCTTCTTCTTATTGGGATAGAACTATATACTGTTTTGATCCAAAGTTTCTGATATTTTCTGAGAATTATCTGGTTAATCTCTCATTCGAATGTATATCAAGAACCTATTCGAAAATGTGCCAAAAATAGTTGAAGATGTGTTAAATTATTATATAGTGCAGGTGTCTATTTTGTGAAACACGAAACAGAACCGAAATCGATGAGATATTGAATTAGAGAAAACAATATATTTTGACAGGTTGCTCGATATGATTCTTGAAGGTGTATGGCCGGTGTAATTTGATTTCAGGGTACAGAAACCCTGCAAATCTAAGGAAATCAGAGCTTTAATATATTTTCCAAGATTGGAACCGATTATATGTTACTAGTATTGTTGGCCATCGGCTGAATCGGTTTTTGAAGATTTCGGATGGTTTTTGAAATTTGTGAAATCTATTGTTGTGGAGCAAATGAAGACAAAAGGGAAGTACACTGGTATATATTTTTATTAACTATAACTGTGTTATACTAGAACGCCAAGCAGTAAACCGATCGGCGTGGATAAAATTCGGCTCAAAATATATAAAAATGAACCTCTCCCTTGCCTTCATCTGCTCCACACAGACAGAATTCACAAAATCACCTGAAACCCACCAAAATGTTAATAAACCGATTCAGCCGATGCTAAACTATAGTCACTAGTAATTTTAATGTGTATCTGAGATAGTTTTCAAGTATTGAAAAGTATGTGCGAAGCATTTCGGAGTGATCACAAAAAAAGTGACTCACAAATTGTAAAAATGAATTATTTTTTCTTCAGGCATGCCAATCTCGAGTCAGAATGTTCCGAAAATCGATCAGAACCTAATCAACGTGACCAATCTGCCCGATAGAAATGTGATTTTGATGTGGAATCTACTGAATTTGGCAAAGTTATTGAATTCGTTTGCTGATGATTTCCCCTGATCGTGTAATTCTGGTTCGGATTGTTTCTAGGTAATTTTTTGAGATGTATGACTCCGAATAGTCCAACAAATCCCGTTGGTTAAAGATATATTCCCAGGATTATCGATTGGTTATGTTCAACAGATGGTCAACAACATGCCATGCTCAATGAAGACGCCGAACTGCGGAAAACTTGAATTCGACGAGAAGAATAAGTTAAAAATGAAGGAAGAGAGGTCCATGAAATGTCTCGAAATATCTAAACGATTTTTAATAGAATTTGTCAGTGTGCAAGAGATGGATAACTTCTGGTAATTATCAAATTGTAAAGCACCGAATGTTTGTCAATGATAATTTCGCAGGTTTCAATCACCTACAATGAAAATTGAGAAAAGATAAGCTTGGAACAGAGCCAGAAGACGTCGAGAATGAATGAGATGGAGAAATTGGTCAGGGGTAAAGCGGAAAGGAAGATTCGGCAGAAAGATGAAGATGAGAAGTGTGTCAAAGTGAAATCGAATCAGCCTGCAAGTGAGTCTCCAACCTAAAGTTTATCTGAAATTTAGAAACAAAAATAAAACGAGGGAATTATAGTTTTTTTTTTTTCATTTTATTAAATTATTAAAATCACATAAGAATAGGAAAAAATCACCGGAATCATCAAAAACAAAACATTAAAAAATTATTAGTCCAAGTCAATCACTTCTGGCTCGATTCGCGGCGGAGCAATGATAAAAATACCGAACTGTTCAGCACGATCCACTTCCCAATTCAGTGGATAATGTCGTCCCTCGTCATCTTCTTCATATTCCGCTTGAGCATCGCCGAATTCTGGGATGTCGACCTCTTCATGCGCTTCGGTGGTTTTCAGCTTCTTGTTGTAAGGCGCCCAAATTTTTCTGTTGGCTTGCTGTAAAAGGGATAGTTTTATTATATTTATTCAAGCTTTGCATATGTTACTCACCTTTTCCGCTACCTGTGATTTCTGTTGCAAAGTGTGGTTGGCAATGGCGGCTCTTCTCATTCGACCATTTTCTTTTTCTCTTGCAATATCTTCTTTGTAGCGAACGATGGAATCCTGAAAAAAAGAAGATTAATTTCAGAAAAATTGAGCCGAAACTTGAGGGATTTTCAGTGCTTTTTAAGCCTAGAAATTTTGAAACAATAACTCACCTCATATTCATTATTCTTTTCCAGCACTTCATTCCAATCTTCTGCCCATTTGTCATCCAATTGCTCGATTCTCTGCTTTTTGCACTCTTCATCGCGAGCTTCTTCATCTTCGAAGTTTTGTCGACGCTTGGTCGCTCTACGAAGTTTGGCACCATCGTCAACGTTGTCGTTGCATCTGAATGCTTTGTCCACTTCTTGACGACGTTGGGCTCGTTTGGCTCGGAAGGATGCGAGCGCTGCAGTTGCTCCAAGAGCTTTGAGCTCTTTCTCAACATATCTGTTGACGAGGCTCTCCGCCACGTCGGCGTCAGCTTTTTTGTCGAGAGCAATTTCTTTTGCATGCTCAGCTCTCTCCAAGGATAAAGCCGTTTCCTGCAAAAAATACATTTTAGAAACTGAAAAATCATAAGGAGTGTCTACAAAAATAATTTTAAAAAGACTTCAACTCACCTTGTCTTCTTGCGCTCTTTGCGCCATGGTTCTCATTTCATGCTGGAGCTCAGCAATTTCATCGTCTCGTTTCTTCAACGAGTATGCCACCTCTCGCGCCTCTTGAATAGTCTCCAAAAGGTCGACCTTCACTTGTGCGATTTCGGCGGCTTGCGAAACGGCGGACATAATTTTAGGAATAATTAGCAAAAATAGTTTGAATAGCAAACTGTGTGAGCTCAACCTTCTGTGCTCTTCCCTTATATACCCGGATTAGCTCCGCCCATTTCACGTGAAAATATTGATCGGAATGTTCTTTTGAAAGTGACAAGTTTGTCAAAATAGTGTGAAGTGTGCCATTCCGAAGTTCCCATAAGAATACGGGAAACTTGGAAGTGTCACGTAGTCAAAAAAAAAGAAGAAAAATACATGGACGAAAAAGAATATAAAATTTTTTCATGACTGTTTGAATTTTAGTCCCACAAACTAAATATTTTATCTGATCTACCTTGTTTTGCCCCCCCCCCTCCCACACTATAATTCAAATTGTTAAATTTTTTCTTATTTTCAGAAAAATCAACAACAAAATCATGGTAACTAGACTGTTGGAGAATCCATTTATTTTTCATGTTAGTTTAATCTCGGAGTACTGTAGTAAAATACAGTACTTCGAGATAACAGATTCTACATTATTGTAGTCCGAGAAAATTAATCAATTTTTTTTCATCCACTCCAACTCCACACGATGACTTCAATGCTGATGAGGACATTGAATTTTGAAGTGGAAGTCTTCTACATGCTACTTTATCCAATATTTTTGCTGAACCTGGCTCATCGGTTTTTGGGCAGAAAGAGTTTGGAAACGACAAGTTTGATCTAGGTTTCATAAATTAAAGCTGGTAGTGGAGGTCATACTGTGATATTGCTGACGCTCCGAAGCTGGACAGTTTGATGAATCGAAGCACAACGACAAGCCAACCAATGCAGCATGCGGGCTGGTTTTTAATTTTTTCATGTAAGTTGAAACTCGGAGTACTGTAGTAAATTACAGTACTTCGAGATAACAGATTCTACATTATTGTAGTCCGAGATCATTAATTTTTTTTTCATTTATCCAACTCCACGACTACCTCGATCAAGGAAATGCCAGCTCAACAGCGTCCACAATTCTACAAAGCATCAATCAGTTTCGTCGGCTCGTGACAAATTTTAATTTCTGGCTTATGTTTTTTATTTCACGGGTTTTGAATATTATAAAAATATTATTTATTTAGGTAATATATTATTCTTATTCTTGTGGATTATTGACATCCTTTAATATCTTTTAGTATTATTGTTCATTTATTGTTTTTTCTTCCCATAACTCCGTTTCGAAAATTCGTATGATTGGGAAAAAGATCAGCTGGGAACTAGAAAAGAAGATGTTGTGAATAATTGAAGTGAAGAAATTAGTCAGATGTGGATTGAAAAGAAAGATGAGAAGATGAAGATGGTGGTACAATAAAGAAAGAGTCCCTTAAAATTGTGAGTTTTTAATTTTGTACAATGAAAACCCTCCGATCAAAGAAATCCATCACAATCTTCTAAAAACCAGACCCTTCAAGACATTACTAACTTTTTTCCTACTGGGATAGAACTATATTCTATTTTGATTCAAAGTTTCTGATTTGGAATTCTTATTAGACATATTGATTCAGGTGAAAAGATGAAGAATTATCGGGGGAATTTTCAGCGAAAAACAGAAGGTTTCGCTAATTTTTAAACAAGTATGAAGTTCAACTAGCGTAATAATGAATTATTGAATTTTCGCCAATTTAAAAAGGTTCTACAAACAACGCGATTACTATAGGTTCCATTTTCAGTATATGATATCATTGGAGTTTTGACTTTATTCTTCTAGAACCTGTTGAATACTCCTTCTTTCAAATAAGATGCTAATGGTACCTTTGAGTGGCTAGTATTGAAACCACCTTATAAACCTCAATGTGTCCTATTCGAAATCAAGTTTCTAAATTTTTCAGGCACACCAAGAAAATCAGGAAATCGCCTTGAAGTGTGTCGAATCTTTATGAGTGTGAGTATTTGACTCAAATTAACCTAAATCCTAGTTTCCCCTCTCCACATTTTTTTGGTCATGTGTTCTGAGAAATCCTCTCTCTATTTTATCTCATTCAAAAAATTGAGAACTCGCTAGATGTAGCCCATCTTGATGACGCCGTCAAACCCCGCCAACAAAAATTGGCGCGCACGCCATATCTTCCAATCTCTTTATCTCTATGACTCATATTTATCGCTTTGTCTATCGTGTGTATAGCTGTCTGTCTCTCTTTCTTTTCGTTATGATTAGAGTGGCAGCCAATGAACATTTTCTCCCTCTCCGTTCATTGGCGGGATAGCTAGGTGGCGTATGTGTTCAAATGAGATCAGCCGACAGTTAATGAGTTATTGCTGAATACCAGTAAGCTGGTTAAAAGCGGGGTTTCTTTTAGTTTTTTGTTAAATCGTGTATGAAAAGTTTATTTTTTCAGGATCAATAAATGGGCGGAATACAAGTGGAGAGTGCAGCAAATCAACGGCAACGCTTTGATGAATCTACGAAGAATTTTCACCGTTCCGGAAGTCACAACACCGAAGACAACATCAGATGACATGCTGATCTGTTTGAATCCGATTATTTAACAAAAATATGGACACAAGAAGGAATTGCTATACATTGGTCAACGACTAAAACAATTCGGAGATAATTGTGATTCAATAAATCTGTTTTTTTTTTTTAATTTTCAGGTGATAAAATTATGAAATAGTTGCATTTGAGTTTGATATTTTATTCTTATTCTATTGGATCCTTCATATCCTTTGATATCTGTTATGAATAATATTCATTTATGTATTTATCATTTTTCACCCGATCGATCACCAAAGTGCATAAATTGCTTGGATGGAATAGAGCTGGAAATTGGACCAGACGTCGAAGAGCAATGATGAAGAGGAATGTGGCCTAGAAGGTTCGACGACAAAATGAGAAGATGTAGATCACAAGAAACACCTGAGATTGTGAGTTTTTGAAATTGAACATCAAAAATCTTTCATAATCTTGTGAGAACTAGACCCATGTTTCATTCAAGAACCCATTTGTTATCCCGGTAGAACCAGGTTCTGATTTAAATTTCGATATTTCCTATTATAGTTCCAACATTCCCTTGTTGATCCCTCTTTTTGTTAATCTCAAGATATATCGTGTTTTGTTTTTTGGTCCCATAGAAAAGTGACAAAACGTATTAACATATGGCACAGGTGGCCTTGTTCTTGCAAAACACGAAACAAAAGAGAAATCGATGAGAGATTGAATTAGAGAAAACAGATTTTTTTGGCAGGTTGCTCTTGGGAAAACACTCAATGTGTGTTTTTTATTCACTGAACGATCCAATAGTTTAGGTCACAAAAACCCGAAAATTCTGAGCTGAAAACCTAGAAATTTATCATGAGAACTCAAAGAAATGGATCCTGGACCAGTTGTTCATATTGAAACCCTCATATTAGGAAAAACCCGGTGAAAAACACTTAATTTTCCAATAAAAAAGTTTTTGACGCTGAAAATTTCAGTTCATTTCAGGCACTTCCAATTCGAAGCAGCTTTGTCAAAATGTGCCGAAATTCTATGGATCCCTAGTTAAAGTTTAGCCAAAAGAGAAAGGTGAGGTAAGGTGCTCTAAATATTCTAAAATTTACCTGAATTTTGAGAGAAATCAGACGACAAATTTAGGTACTTTTTCGATTTATTGAAAAAAAAAAAACACAAAAATACACCAGAATTGAGAAGAATAAATTACAAGTTATTTACATGAAATAATATTTAAATATTATTGTCGCTGATCTTCTGCCGTTTTCCTCCATTCTTCATCATCATCATCACTCAAATCCGAATATAAGTCTTCGACCAATGTATTCTTTGGTTGAGCATTTAGTCCATTTTCAGGAGCTCGACTGACATCTGGAGACCTCCCTTCTTGATTCCTTTCCACTGTTTCCTGAAATATATACGCTTATTAGGATCTATGTTTATATGTATAACTCACCTTCTCTTTCTCTGGCTCCGGCTTGGGTGATTCTGATTCTGTTTCTCGATTCTTTTTATTCTCTTCTTCGATGATGTGCTCGAAATAACGGCGTGTGATCTAGAAAAATGTGATTATTTTCAGAGAAAAATCATTTGAATTGAATTAGCATACATAATAAGGTTCCCCATTGGTATATGTTAAAACCCCTCCGACCCAGAAATCCCTAAAAATTAGAACCTTTTCTGAAAAACTTCACATTTTTAAAATGATGCCGAAAATAGGTTCTAGACTACTTTGAAAGCTGAAAGGGCCATGAAAACTCTTGTTAAACTATTGGTCCCTTTTTTATGTCCCCCGAATTACCGGATTTTCAAGAATTAAAACCTCTCCCAAACAAAATATCCGGAAAACTTAGAACCCTTACATAACACCTTTTAAATATACTTACCTCATTTGCCTTCCGAAATACTTCGGCGGACATCAAACGCTCCAGTCGATCCTTCTCCATTTCGATTCGTTTTTCCTTGGCCATTTCCTCACAAATAGCATATTCTTTATCGGAATCCTGATGTCGTTTCAATGTTTTGCTCACTTCCGAGCCTTCTTCGACATCCTCCACGCACCTGAACACCTTTTTAATGCTCCGACGGCGTTGCTCTCGATTTTCCCGGAACGTTTTGAGTCGATTCGTGGCTCCAATCGCTTTGAGCTCTTTTTTGACATTGCTGTTCACAATGCTCTCCGCGAGCTCCGCGTGAGCTTTGCGAGCCCGGTTTTTCTCATCGGTGAGCTTTGCGATGTGCATCTCCATGGCCTTCTGAAAATCAGTTCAAATAATTTGAAATCCCTCTCACATATAATCTGATACTCACCCTTTCATCTCGATATTTTTTCTCCACAAAAATTATAGCCAATTGGACCTCCAAGACTTCGTCAATTTTATCGGAAATTTGGAGACTTTGCATTCTGTTCATGTTTTGAAGCTCCAAAATTTTGATGTTCAATTGAGCAATTTGAGCATCTTTCGAGAGATTAGAAGACATCTTGTTAATAATACTAGTTAAAATAATATAAACCAAAAAAAACTGTGTGTTGTAATTGTTTTTCGATATCCATTAGTAGATTGTAGACCCGCCCATTTAATGACCACATATTTTTGGGAGAACAATTGATCGGAATGTGTCTTTGAAGATGAGAGTAGATTGAAAAGGTACAGGAAAATGTTTGTCCATCTGGAGACGAAGGAGACTTCGAGTGGGAATCAGTGAGAAAATCCATGTTGAACAGTGAATTTTTCGAAAAATTGAAGTTTTATAGGGAACTACCTGCTGGAGAATGTCAATATTGTTATAGTTTCATCTATTTCAAGCTCCAGATATATCGCTAGCGAAAATCCACGTGTATTTTCAAAATTACAAAATATACCAAAAAACTTACTTTTCAATATTGAATTTTTATTTTGAAAAAATCCAGATACCAATTGTTATGCCCAAAAAGCACCAAAATCAAGCTTCAAATTTACAATTTTTCTTATTACAGACAGAATACGGGTTTGGACATACGGGTCATGGATGCCAACTGATAATAACCGATCTCAAGAATAAGCTCACAAAGCCTACGGTCTCAAAACTGGTTTATTATACGATTTGTGCAGGTATTTTCTACCAATTCCCATCCCCTTTAATCTGCAGATATGAACCAAATGTCAATCGTGAACACGCGCTCTAATCACGTTTTTTTTTGAGTTTAAGATAAGTTTATCTACGTTTATCGATAACTAAATCGGTTTCTACATGCAGAATTTCAGCCGGAACTCGGAAGACCCGATAGTTCTCTTGTTAGATTTTGAAACAACTTCAGGTGAAATCTCAAAATTTAAAATATCAAGAGCTATAGTAACCTTATAACAATGACTTACTATGTATACATACAAAATAATTTAGAAATACACCTTTGAAATATACGTTTCAAAAAATTCATTAATTTCAGATTTTTTGTCGATTTGTGATAAGATAGCAAATTTATATCGAATCATTTATTGAAAAGAAGAAAAATTAAACATTAAAAAAAAATCGTTAAATTGTTGTACTTTGAAATTCTTCCAAAAAATTGATTGTTGAGAGTCGATCTCCCGCAAGAGAGACGACAATTTTTTATATCACACATTTAATACAATTCATATCTCAATTTATTTACTCACACAAAGTTCAGATAATTCGATAACAAAGTTCAGAAGCCTGTGATAATGATAGTATTTGCTAACTGAACTCAGAGACATTGTCCACAACCAGGGGACCGAAACTTCCGAGGAAGAACTCCTTCTGAAATCATGGCCTATCGATAATGAGAGCGAAGTTTACGCACAACCACCAGCTTCTAGTAGCTTCTAGTAATTGGTAATACCAAAAGAAAATAATAGAACAAAATTCTGGAAAATAACCGGAAATTTCCCGTTTCGAAATAGTTACTAATTTATTAATTTTTTTTATTGTAAGCTCACACATTAGGCTTTCGAAAATACCTTAAAATATATCACAAAAACCCAAATATCCTGTCAGCACAAAAAATTCGATTTTTGTTGAATTTTCACCTAGTTCTCAGCTACGACATATTTCCTAGCATCAGATGGGAATTTATGAGATTTTTTATGCCAAATTTGGTACTCACAGATCCCAATACTATAGATAAGTTGATTACAGAGCTAATTTCGATGTAGATCTAAATTCAAAGTACTCAAAGATAGATAATTTTGGTCCATATATCGAGAGAAATATGATTTTTTGTTTTTCGGTTTGAAAAATAACTATATTTTTTCTATGAATCTCTAAGCTTTCTTCTATTAATTCTTATTCGAATTTTATTTTTTTTTCAGATATGCAGCAGCTCAACAAACTGGAAGTTAACCGATTGGATTGAAAAAGCCGGATTTGACTCGTAAAATTCTGATTGAACGTTGAAAGACGGAACTTGTGGCCGAAATTGAAGAACAGTAGTCTTGGAAAAAGTAGCAAGGTTTTGAGTCTAAAGAAGGTTGTCCAGATGTATCATTTGCGGTTCAAGAATCCCCGAAAAAGACCATGTGGATGCATCAGATAGAGAACTCTGATGAAAAAAAACCAGATGATTATCCATACATTCGAATGATTCCGATTTTGTTGATTGATGAGATTGGACGAGCCTATGCTTTTGCTCTTGATGATCCAGTCGCGAAGATAATTAGAAGAAATTCAGAATATCAACTAGGCGAGTTCTGACTCGTAAAAAGGAGATCAGATGACATTGAAGTGTGAGTTTTTTTTCGGATAGAACCTTGAAAGAGAATTGAAAGTTCTGGAATTGACAGACGTCACGTTTTTGGAGATTTGTTCCGTGAAATTTTGAAGTTTCTCAAGTATTGAGAGTAATTTCAGCGAAATGCGGCAGCTATGCTCAAATTTTGATCCATCCATTACTTGAAAAACTTAGAATAATTTGAAATTCAAGCATAAGCATAATTTTTCTAATTTTCAGAATAGCCAACTGTGCAATCTTCAAGAAATGGCTGAAAACACGGTGCACAACAATTTAGCCTGATATCGGGAGAGGACAATTGAGCACCGCTGGAAATCGATAACAATTCAAGAGGTGAGTATTTCGATTGTGAATTTCGCAGAAATATAGAAAACCTGAAGTTGTTTCACGAGCACATATATGTTCTATGTTCTTCGCGAATTTCTTGTTTGAAAACTCAGAAAATATTAACATTTGTGAAGGCAATTTCAGCACGAATGCGAAGATCCAACATTTCAAATACGTTTTTCACTGAAATTGAAAATTGAAATCGACTATGCTTTTAAAAAAAATTGTTTTCAGATAATCATCCTTCATTATCGATCAAAGGCTTCGAAGATATATTTCGAAGTTTCGACCTAAATTCGACGAAAGGAGATCATCAAGGACTCGGAATATTAGGAAAATATTGAAGAAAAAGGTGTAAAAATACGTAAGTCATCAGCGCCGAAAGCCAAAAAAAAAATTTATAAGCGTGTTTTCCGGTCCTCAAACCCAGAGTGTATTTTGGAACATAAGCCATCCAGGGTTCCAGTGGAGGTATGCTTCGACTGCAAGCGACTCATTCGATCGGAATGTCAATTGTTCAATTTGAATAATTCAATTCATATGATTGCCAGCTAATAATGTCGTCACATCAACAAAAAACATTTTCAGAAGTATTTAAAGCAGCGTCGTTATTATTTGAATTATACTTTTTACAGTGTATTTTTTTTTTGATTTTGTTGATTTTTATTAGCAGTTTAGCTTAGGGTGTTTCTTTAGGGTTTTCAACACTCAAACCAGCATGTTCTACGGAACAACCATCCTTCTCCTTTTTCTTACCACAGCTTCATGTTGGCATTATCCTACTTACAATCTGACTGCCGAGGAACGACAATCGAATAAGAATTACCTTGAGTGAGTTTTGGGTGGTTTCCGAATGGCATCGATGTACAAAAGTTTACAAATTTGAAGTTCGTTTGATTACAGAAATTCGTTTCATTGCGGTAATGGTTTTTGGTCAGGACTAGGCTCAATTAGTCTAATGAGTCACTGTCGAACCCCGATAAGTGGTGAGTCTGATTCATTTGAAAAAAAAAAACTATGTTTTTATGCAGATCAGTTTAACCACTGTTGTGCGTTGCACGACGACTGCTACGACCTACAAAGAAACAAGAACGACTGCGACGCCGAATTCTTGTATTGCAACGAAAATGCTGTTAAAGCGCGTGCGAAATCTTTGGAAATCTGTTGGCCTTGGCTCAAGTTCTCGTATGCTGCTATGGATTCGGGTGATGCCTATGACGCGTACAAAAATGCAGCGACAAAGAAACATAATGGTCCCTTCTACATACCCACACACCGACATATCTACTTTCAAGACCTTTTCGCTTCATATTATAGATACTGCAAATACCACAGAAGTATGTTTGATAGATAACGTAATTCCAACAAACTTTCTACATTATTTAAATTTTTTCAGTTGTCGTTTCTAGTTGTGCATTCAATTTTCAACGATGTGTTCAAAATGGAAATTCGGGATGTGGAGTTAAGGTAAGCTATAACAAGAAATACCTGTATCAACACACCTTTAACAGAATGACGATTGTATACCGCAACTACAAAATGGACTCATGCCAGATTATCGGAACGGGAGTAGTGATGAGGCTAGATGTTTTCATGCAATAAGAGAATTGAAAGGAGTGGGTGAGCACTTCGACGAACAATACTCTTGACTTGACAAATTGGATGTGTTATAATAAATCTATTCATTTTCAAATGTTTTGTTTGTTCTAAGGAAATGATTGTTTGATATTAAAATGTTGTTCAAATGAATCAACAAAACAATGACATCGCACAGTGTCAGCAAATTTTGTGCGCTTTTTTTGCAAATTTTGAAAAAAAAAACTTTCAAACACTATTTTATGATGAGAAAATTTCTAGATTCCATTGAAAACATCGGGTGAAAATACTTTTTTTTCATTGAGAAACAAATGTTTAAATTTCCGAGTGTGTGTGTTTGTGCGTTAGAGCGCGCTTGCATTGCCAACAAGAAATATTTTTGTTTTTTCGTTTTTTTTCAGAATAAAACTATTTTCGATGGGAATTTCAGGATTTTCCAGGTAATTATGATGTTTTTTTATGTGAAACCAAGTTCAATTTTCAGGTCCTACAATGAATTCGCTCGGAATTTCGCGAAAAAAAGTGGTTTGATTGGAAAAATCGAGGATTTTTAGGAGTATTTGGTGAGCTTTTTTAGAACGTGTTGTGAAGGCGCCTCCCATTTTTGCTCGAGCCGCCCGTTCATATAGTGACGACAGAAAAAACTGGGTGGAGCTTAAACCTCATGTTACCTTTTTATTTCAGATTTTCTAATCTTCGAGGAAAATTTGATGTTATTGCCAACGAAAGTATCAAAAATCGATAATTTTCCATGAATTTTGGAAAATTCAAAGTGAAAACTATGTTTCAAACACCCAAATTCGAATTTCCAGAAAAGTTCTTTCCCAAATGTAGGCAAAGAACTGTTTTTAGTTCCAAAGAACTTCGGAGGTGATTTATTTTCAAAATGCTAGAATTTTCAGGGTATTTTCACTTTATGGAGCATTCTAGAATATAATTCTGTTCTGAAATCCAGTTTTTTCGCTGAAAAATATAATTTACAGATATTTACAGTTTCAGAAGTTATTCTTTCTGTTTTGAGCATCGTAAAGAGATAAAAACCAAATTTTGAAGACTATTTTCTTTTGAAATTTAGAAATAAGGATTATGATTGTATTTTTGTGATACTTTTTAATATTAAAAATCCAAGTTTCAGGTTTTTATTCGATAAAACATTGAAATAACCTTGAATTTTATATACTTCTGAGGTTGAAAAGAAGATTTATACTTTATCATTAATTTTTGAAAGACACTTACATTTTTTCAGTAATTTTTCGCTTTTTAAAGTTTTCTTCGGGGTTTCTAACGGATGGTTACAGCGATTTCAGGTTTTCAATAGAACTACAACATTCATAGAAAAGAATTTGAGTAGGTCAGAGTACGACGAGCTCACATACTAGTTAGAAGAATCGAAATCAGGCTCACCTTAGAAAATTCGACATTTGCCTTTCACTGGATGGTGTCAATGATTAATCGGCGGGAATATGATCCGATTCGCTTAGAGTTGTAGTGAGAAGACTTCTGAAAGCAGAAATTTGCACGATTTTCCATTAAATAACAGGTTTTTCGATTTTTTAGATGAATTTCGGATGAAAAATAGATAAATTATCACAATTTTAAAAACTATACGTCTTTTAAAACTATGAAATAAATTTAATAATTAGTCAAAGTCACTTTTTGAGCTACGCGTGAGCCAAAACAACGTGGAAAAGATAAGAACTATGACGTTTGCCACATCATATCCAAGCATAAAAGGGGGCTCCCAAGGTGAGCGGAATCAGTTTTATTTTTAAAGCATGAAAAATAAAATAATCAAGCATTTGCTACTATTAGTGTTTATATTTCAATGCGCACAAGCAGAGGATAAAAAAGCTCCAGTCGATGCCAGTTTCATGGAGTTTTGCGTTCAAATTGGAGGAACACCAGTGGATCACACGGTATCCAACAATGTAAGTGAGCCAATCAGAAAAAATTGTTCTCATAGAGTTCAAAAACCACCATGAAGATATTCTATAAACATTTTTTTAGATCGTAACCCAAGGACAGAGATGTAAAGATGCCCACTTTGGTGGAGTTTACGCTGAAGATAAGGCGGATGCAGAGATGGCTTGTCGAAAGTATGGACCGTATCATTTGGTGGATTGGCGAGAGGATCAGCATCTCATCAAATGTACCTACGAAGCCTTGGTCGTCTGTCGCAACGGATACAAACAAATCGAAGGTCGATGCTACAAAGTCGAAAATGCCAAAATATCGGTTACCAGACACGACGCTAAACCTATTTGCGAAGGAACTAAAAGCCAAATCTACCAACATTATAGCGAACGAATTGGAGCGTTTATCAATATTTTCTTTCCGGGTCTCTCTGCTGTTTGGGCGGAAATTCCCGATGACGAAGTGCTATACGATGTAACAGTTCTCGAAGGTGGAGAATACTATGCGGTTCTGTTTGGCACAGCCAACGTATACAACGTCGGCTACAATAGTTTGGTCAAACTTCATCCTCAACATTACGCCTTGATTCTTTGTGAATACACTCCAAAAGAGACTTCGATGTCATTGGGTGCAATCGTCAACAAATGGTCGAAGTATATTCACAAGGCTGTGGTTCGTAATGGATTCACTGCTTGGCGAACATTCGGACATCATTTGCCTGATTTGAACATGTACGTGATTTTAGAGCCCGATGGGTTTTCTGGAAAAAATGAACAGCCAATGATTAGGCTCTACGTCATTTCGCCACCTGATTTTTTTAACCTCGGAATTTAGATACTTTTGATTGTTGGAACCGAAACTCAAAAACTGTGTGTGCAAAAAAATGTTCAGGAGGTCCAATTTCGGAGTGACGAAATGACCTAAAGCCAAAGATTACCCCAGCTTAAAATTTCGATATGATATTTCTCGAAGTCTTTCGATAATTTTTCGGACTTTCTTATAAAAATGTTGATACTTGTCATTCATCATTTAACCCGGTGTTTTTAGCCATTGGACTCTCTTCGAAGATCACCAAAAAGATTGCCAAAGATCATTAAGTGCAATGATAAATTCAAAAAATGTCAAGATGTTCGATACAAAGAAAAAGTTTATGACTGAATTGGGAGCCGGTCTTGGTGACTTTACGGTGTTCCTAGCTCCGTTTCGACGCTGTTATAATTTCTATCACTGGTGTTCCGCATCGAGTGCTTGGGAAGAGCCGACAAAAAAAATGGTTAGTTTTCTGAATCATGATCACTGACTTCATTTAATTTTCATATTTCTTTAGGAGACCTGTTGGGGTATAAACAAGCGATATTTCTGGACGGATGGATACCAAACATCTCCTTGTCGGAATTGCGAACGTAACAATCCTCAGCGAGATACTCAAATGAATTTGGGTTTCTTCATGCTGTATAAAGAGAATGGACAGTATGAATTCTATCAAACCCGACCAAGACCTGCCCCAATGCTTTGCGATGTCATGTTCAATGGTCTAGGGCTGTATGCAAATTGCCCAAATGGTTGGACTCAATATTTGAGAGAAGATGGATCGAAAGCCTGTCACTTGTATCATACCGAAACGTTGACAAGAGATGACGCAAGAAAATATTGTGAGACTCACTATCAAGCAAAATTGGCGGCATGGCACAGTGAAGAAGAAATGAAGAAGATATTGGGTACATTTTATATCTAGAGAATTAACGATCAACTTTGTCATTTTTCAGCGTTTGGTACAGGATGGCTTAATATGAAGAAGGATAGTGCCTGCCGTTATATGAGCCGAGAACAAGGCAATCGTTGTTTCGAACACAATGTGTTGTACGATCCCGACGACATGACCAACGAGGAGGGCAGAAAAGCGTTTGTAAAACAATTGGCCCCAACTCAGCCCGAAGGTAGTGCCGAATATTGCTTCTCGTATGTGTATGAGAGTGGTGGTATTCATGATTATGATTGTGATGTATCGCTTTGGCCGTTTACGTGCACAAAGGTTACAGAATTAATTGAGGGAGATTTGAACTATGGTTTTCATGATTGAGAAAAGGGAAAAGGAGAGAAAAAGAAAATGGCAAATTTGATATGGATTGAATGAATTTTTTGTATTTTTGTTTTCATATGATTTCATAAGAAATAGGAACACTTGCGAAAATTAGAGAAGCGAGACTTGTTTTCTCAATAAAAAATGTATTATCACGATAAACTGAGCGCATAACCGTCAGTTGCGAAGTTTTCATTTTCAACTTCCGCAATTCGGCTTTCAAATTTTATTTTTGGAAAGTGTATTTGAAAAAATTTTAAAAATTGCAAATGAAATTGATCAAAAGACCTCATAAGCGGATTGTTTCAAAAAAATATATGTCAACGCTGATCAACCTCCTGTTTTTCATTTTTGCGAAACGATACGCCTGAGGCTGAAATTTCAGCTCAATAGTTTGGTGTGAGAAACCCAAAAACCCTGTCTAGCAGCGATTTTGAGGACTTTGAAGGGCATAACTATAGGATAATCAAGTAAGAAAAAGACAGACTTGTGCTTTTGGGCCCTTAATTAAGATTTACAATCGGGCTGGGCTCGAGTCCGGCCCGTTTTGTTTTTTGACATTTCTAAATTAACAGCCCGCGGGCTTGACGAAGATTGAAAACGACAATTGCAGAGGGAATTATTTTTTCGTGACCTTTATTTTAGACTGGTAAACAGTTTTTTCATTTTCATTTTTCGTTTTTAAGAAGCCCACGGGCCCCGCGGATTTCTAAGGTAAAGCCCGAGCCCGGCCCGAAAGCTTAATTCTTGAAAATTAACTTTCGGGCCGCCCGCCCGAAAGCACAAGCCTGGAAAAAGAACACTGGAATATTTATTTTCTTCAAAAACCTCAAAATTTGGCTGAAAATTTCAGAACCCGCAATTTTCCTACAGAAAACGAAATGAAAACAATTTCACGTACTTTATTATTATTTGTGTCTGTCAGTTTTTCATTTTTTTTTGTCGTAGAAGAAAAATTCTAATTTGCTGAAAATGCTGTAATTTTTCATTTTCATGCAAAATACACTGTCTAGATATTTTCAGGGCAAAAAGTTATCCAATAGTATATTATATCATCCCATTTTTATTAGTTTTTGATGGGTTTTCGAGAATTTTTTGTATTTTATGTGTGAATTTCAAGGCTGAAAATAGCATATTGAGGATATTTCGTTTTGAGCATGTCAAAATCTACAAAAAAACCCCCACATTTTCCTGAAACCATTCCCTTGTAAAATATGTATTTAGAAAAACATAAAATTGTCGTGTGAATATTTAATAAAAACGTCAATGTGTTTTTTTTTTGGCATCGTTGGATTCATTTATTCGCAGTCATTTTTATTCTTTTTTGTGATTTCAAAGAAAAAAAATGGATAGAAGATTTTATGTTCTTCTTTGTTGTGCCACTGTTTTGTTTCTTCTCTTTCAAATAACAAAAACTGTCGAAAAAACACAAGATCTACGAATAGAGAAATATGCTCCGAAAGTTGTTGTAAAAGATGTTCGAAGTACTCGAAGATTCAAAAATGTGGGTCTCTTCGATTTTCTGAAGAAAATGTCGATTTTACAGGTTATCGTTCATATGGATCTCAAAGGTGCTCCACCAAAAATTGAATATTACGAGAAATTTTTCGAATTATTGCAAAATTTACAAGTTGATGGAGTTTTGATGGAATACGAGGACATGTTCCCATATGAAGGAGAAATCGAAGTGATTCGAAGAAAAGATTCTTATTCAAAGGATGAAATTCGGAAAATTATCGAAATTGCAACTCGTCGAAATCTCGAAGTCATTCCTCTTATTCAAACTTTTGGACATCTTGAATTCCTTCTAAAACATGAGAAATTCAAGCATCTTAGCGAGAATCTCAATGATTTGACAGCGATTTGTCCATCTGATAGTAAATCGTTTGAGATTATCAACGAAATAATGAAACAAGTCAGAAATTTACATCCGAATTCGAAGAGGATTCATATTGGAGCAGATGAAGCGTTTCATATTGGAGAAGACAAGAGATGCTCAGATAGAATGAGGGAGGAAAAATTGACGAAATCGAGTTTGAAATTGGGACATATTGCAAGGTAACTAGGGGTCAGAATTAAATAAGCTGAAAATATTTTATTTTTCCCAAAGACTATTGGTTAAACCGTAATATCGCAGTTCAAAATGATTCAGCTGGCAAATTTGGATAGCAGGTCATTTTTTCTACCAAAAAAGTGCTTCACCGGAGTTTTTCACGGGTGCAGCTTCGTTTTGGTGCAAATTAAACATCACCGTGATGTTTTCCATACCCGAAAATATTTGGCATTAAATTTATGAGCATTTTTTTAATTAAAAAAAAAAGTTCATCCGGTTTTTAGAAACTTGGATTCGAAAAATTACACCAAAATATAAGTATTTTGCTCAGTTGTGCTCAAAGGTGTTAAAAATGTGCTCTGAAAAAATAAAAATCTGGAAATTTTTTCTCTGAAAATTTTTCAGGTAAAAAAAAAAATTATTCCCTAGAGACTTTGGAAAGTGTATTTCAATGATTTTTTCCTGAAAATACAGTGAACTTTTGAAAAATTGTAGAGTATCTCAAAATTGATTAAAAAAACTTCAAATTTTGACAAAAACGTACCAATAAAATGTTGATTACATCTCAAAATTTGAAAATTTTACGAGAAAAATGTTTTTCCCATTGTATTGGTAATATTTGAGCCTACCTAGATTTTTTTGAAATTTCACAATAATTTCAGATATTTTTTTTCGAAAAATCTGTTTTTAGAATCTTCCTGGACATTTTGGTAATGAAAAATATTTTCCAAAGTCTCCAGTAAAATGTTTTTTTTAAATCCAGCTCTTCATTTCTTTAGATATCACCCTACAAAAATTGTAGCACATTACTGATACTTTTGAGAATATCTGTTCAAAATTTGGAGCCAGGCAGATCATTTTGAGCTGACAGGGTACAAAAAATACTTGCTCGCGCTCTTTTTGATGCACTTATAAAAATAGACCTATCATTCAAAATTCAATCGATAACACGCGCTCTATTGATAGTGGTCTAAAATTTTGGTAAATTTTGATATCAGAATCGAATTCTACGGATTTGAATAACTATTGGGTTCTTGAAATTGTTCCATTTTTATAGAGTAGCGAATCTGGCCAAATCCAATGGATTCTCTGACATTTTGGCATGGTACGATATGTTCGAAAAAGAGTCTGAAGAATCGATGAAAGCGGTCGACCTCAGCGGAGCTATAACTCCAGTTGTATGGGGATATGCGGAAAATGTGGCGAAACCTGGTTATTTCTCAGCTGGACTCTTTGATCGAATGTATAATGTAAGTAGATTTCAAAACCGGATTTAAAAATTAGATTTGAAATTTTGTTACCAAAGATTATCGGGTACGCCAGACATGATGACGATGTTCATTTTTTACCAAAAAAGAGCTACGCCTGAGTTTTCTTTACGTCCAAAATTGACTAACCCAGATTTCAATGAAATTTTCCGACAAACGGTATTTGAATACGGCAAGTGTCATGTCATGATGATGTATATTTTGCACCAAATCTGAGTTGCACTTGAGTTATTACCTGTTTTAAAGATTCCTTATGAGCTGAGCAAAAAGAAAAAAATGGCCTAGAAGTTTGAATTGCGCGCGTGGCCTAAAAAAAACTAGGCCACGCGAGCAAATGCGCTCCAATACACACAGAAACATTTTTTAACTTTTTTGTAGGTTTTTTTAAGCTTCCATTGAAAACGAAAATTGCCTTGGAATGTGTAAACATTAATATCATAACATCAGAGTCATAAAAAACTGTCTTCGCCTTTTACCGAATAAAGTTCAATAATGTTACGGTAGTCAACAAAGCACCACAAACGACGCACAAATGCACAAAACAAAGTCTTTCTCAGTTAGAGCATTATTTTGGAACTTCAAAATTCGAAGAAGCGCTGATTCTGATTTTGAGGTCGTGAAAAAATGCCAATTTTTCGGGTACCAAAAAATAATACCTGAAAAATCTGAAGTTTGGTGGCATAGGCTAAATTATCTGGCTCTAAAATGTGTAAAATTGTGACCAAATCTAAAAATGTTCAAAAAACATAAAATTCTGCTTTAAAATCTCTGAAACTACCAAGTTTCAGGTTCTAAAATTGAAATTCATCAAGCTCTAAAAATGTGCACAAAATCAAAATTTTGGAATTTGTAAAAAGTCCAAAACGGACTTGTTTTAGGTTCGAAATTGGACTAAGAAAATTTCAAGGAACTCTTTCTCAGTCAGTTTTTGACATTAAACAAGTACCAAATATGCCATCTCTCTGAAAATTTCATGGAAATCTGGATCAGTCAATTTTGGATCTAAAATAGGTGAAAACTAGCTCTTTTGGTGAAAAATGAGCATGGTCATCTTGTTTGGGGTACCCGAAACCCTAAAAAAAAAACTATTTTTTATTTAAAAAGTTGATCCGGTTTCGAAATGTCCACTATTTTTTTTTAAAGGTTTTTGACAAGTTCTACGTGGCTAGCGCGTTTCGAGGTGCAGTCCACAAGGACACCCAATTTATGGATATTCCAAGATATATCGAAACTCATCGAAGTTATACGGAGCTTATGAAACAGAATCCAACACCCGCCAAAAAATTGGCGGGAATTTTCGTGACTGGCTGGGCTCGAGTGGCTCATCCTCTTCCACTCATGGAGCTCTTACCAGTATCGATTCCTTCTCTAGTCGCCGATTTGATCTATATTAATTCGGAGCCTGCGGATAATCGAGAAATTTGGAAAGATTTGAAAGAACGGCTCAATTGTCAAAAACCTCATGTGATTGAAGGAACTGAAGCGGAAAAAGGGCTTGAAAATTGCGAATTTGATGGAGTTGAAGTGTATAGAACGGTTAGTTTGAATAGAATCAAAAAATATTTGTATTCTTTTTTTTTAAATTTCAGATAATGGTTGATTGGAAATCGATTATGGACAGAAAGAAAAGTGCGAACGCCAACGACGCTGAACTCAAAAAAGAGGCCTCCCAAGTACTTGAAAAACTTCGAATAAATCTGGAGCCAATTTTGTATAGAAGAGATATCGACGAATTGTGTATTCAATTATTGAACGGTTTTGAGAAAAGTTAATTGAATTAGGCAAAATTTTTTTTTTTCATGTATAAATTTTTGTTTTAATACATTCCTGTGCTAAATTTTGAATTGAAAGGCTAATTTGAGATTTGAAGTTATAAATTAAAAGATCTGATTTTAAGAAATGGGTCCTGGTCAAAAAAATCCTGGAAAAAAGTTCTTTTTTTTTTAAATAAATTTGGTTTCTACTTAAAGAACTGGAGTTTGAAATTTAATGCAGAGAATCAAAGTTCAGAATATTCAAAGAATTGCATTCATCAAATTTAAAAATATAAAGTGATTCAAAAAAAAAAAACAAATCCCGGAGTGTGAAAAAGAATCCCAATTTTTCAAAAATAAATTTTGGTTTGAACTAGGTTTCAAAAACTGTAGTCTAAAATTTAATAAAGTAAATCAAAGTTGGAATATGTGTCCAATTCTTGAAACAGAATATCGATTTTTTGTTTTTTAAATATGAATTTTAATAATTTTCTGAGTTTAGAAGGATTTTTATTCATTTTGAGAACTCCTGGTTTTTCAGAATAGGACCTCTATAATTTTTTTTTATTTTCAGAATTTTTAAGATTTTATTTTAAACCTGAAATTTTATAATTTTCTGAATTTATATTTTTCTTCTATTTATTTTAAATTCTTGGTTTTTTAGAATAGGGCCTTGATTTTTCAAATTTAAAAATGTATTTTTCTTGAATTTTTAAATTTCGATTTTCTACTTCAAACTACAGTTTTTGAAACAGAACATCGATTTTTTTTGTTATTTTTTAAATTTGAAATTTGAATTTATAGTTATTTTTATTCATTTGAAAAAATACTTCGATTTTCAGAATAGAACCTTGATTTTGGAACTTTCAAAATTTATTTCTCGATTTTTTCAAATTTTCGGTTTCAAACTTGAAAATGCAGTACTTGAAAGAGAATATAGATTTTTTATTTTTTAAAAACAGAAAATTCAAAAATCCTTTGAATTTAGAACATTTTTCATTAATCTTTAAAAAACCCTGGTTTTTAGAACCTTGATTTTGAAATTTGATAATTAAAAAAAAATTTTTAATGTTGAATTTTTCTTATTTTCAATAAATGATTCAATATTAAAAAATGTTTCTTGAGTTTTTGAATTTTTTTCTTTGAACCTTTTTTTTCAAATCAATTTCAAAGCAAATTTTATTTTTGAAAAATTGGGAATTTTTTTTGCATTCGGGACATTTTTCAGATCACCTTAGAATTAGGACCCATTTCTTAAGATTACTATTATCCAGATCTTCTAATTTCTAATTTTAAAGCTAAAATTAACGAGTTTGGAACTGCCCCCTTTGATAAAAATTCAATACCGGATGTAGATCATATTTTTAAAAAACGTGACATTTTGATAAAATCTTGCCACATGTGCCAAAAATAGCATAAAAAGGCGTCTCAAAGCCACCCCAATCATTTTTTTTCCATCGGTGAATAATATGAAAAAAAACAAGAAGATAATCTATTTGCTGCTGATAGTATTTCTCCTCAAATTTTCCAAGCAGCAAGACCATGATCAAAGTTTTGCCGATTTTTGCACTGCGAGTGGAGGGAGATTAAGTAGTGTGTCTGGATTGACTGTAAGTTACAGTATCACTACTGTATTTACTGGTGAATTGTTCAGGTTCAAACACAAGGCGACGGATGTGTAGGTTCAACTTTCGGCGGGGTGATTGTGAATGACAAGGAGGAAGGCAAACAATTTTGCATAAAATTTGGACCCTATCATTTTGTCGAGGCTCATGTGGATGCCAGCGGTGTTCTTACTTGTGATTATGGTAAGCAGGTTAAAACTAGAAAACTACAGTAAGAATATTAGATAGGTCTCGTAGTGAATACATGACTTCTCCGGGAGAATTACACGATAATATTTGAGACTAATTTCATCAGCAAATTAAATATTGACGCTTTTCGTGGTGGGACCCAAAATCACATGCGCCTTAAAAAAAAATGCTCGAAAACCTATGCAATATGGGGCTCAAAACGACCGTATTGACATGGGGAAGAAGGTTAGATGGGTCTCGAAGCGGAAATTCAAGTTCTCTGGGAGAATTACACAGAAATCCAAGCAGATCAAAACCTTATGACAGTATATTCAATGAAAACGGGTTCTCCTCCTCTTCTCCAAGAGAACTACACATAAAAAGGGTCCCCTCTAATCCAAAAAATTACCATTTGAGATAGTATGATGCCGAAAAATGGGTTCTAGACTACTTTGAACGCTGAAAAACGCCATGAAAGCTCTTATTTGAACAATTTTCAAGCAACAAATTGAGTTAAATCAGGTTTTTCTAGAATATGTCTAAAATTTAGAACCCTTTCCACCTAAAATATCTATAAATATTAGATCCCCTGTAATAGATACAGTATGAAAAGGAAATACAGGATATTAATCAGGATATCTTCTATATTTCTATAATCAATTTTGAGCCCTCTGCGCAGAGCTGAGCAAAACTAGAAAACTGGATATTGATCAGCCTAAAAAGCTATATTGAATGGTACCTAGTTAACAGGACCTAGATTAATAGAATTTTTTGAAATTTTATGTTCTAAAATCAATAATGTACAGAATCGCTGCACGTTTGTCGCATTGGTTACAAACAAATTCGCGGGCGCTGCTATCGAATTGCGAATTCTCGTCGAACTGTACAATACAATGATGCGCAAGCAATTTGTGATATGGAAGGAAAGGAAGAGAAGGATCAAGTCTACTCTCACTATAGCGATGAAATTGGCCATTTTATTCGCGCATTTTTCGCCGATCTCTCTGCCGTCTGGACAAGTGTGCCAAAAGAGACCATTCTCGACGTTAAACTGGACATTGAAAAAGGTGTGAACTATGCAGTTCTCTATGGAACCGCCGATGTCTATGGTGCCGGTTACGTGAGTTTGGCCAAAATTCCCGAAGATCATGTTGCGATGGTTTTGTGCGAATACATCCCGCAAGAGACGTTTCGATCATTGCAAGCGAAAATGAAGAAATTTGCGGAATATTTGCCGCCAATGGTGCTTGATAATAGTTTTTGGGTGTGGCGAACTTATAATTATTATCAACCTAAGAACTTGAACATGTGAGTTTTCTATGATTTTTAAACCCACTAAAAAACTAACTGACCTTTTTTCCTCTTTTTTTTTTTTTTGAATTGTAATTTGATGACTTGATTGGTAGAATGGGAACCGTTTTTATCTGAAAAATGGCGATTTTTTTTTGTTGAAAATTTGAAATATTGGGAACCCTGTAGCTTGTTTGGGAACTCGGCTGAATTTTTAGAAATCCAGAAAAAACAAAAAATTCGTTTTTCAAATTTAGATATAAATTGTTATATTTTCAAAAACATTTTTTTTTATTTCAAATTTTAAATTAAAGTAAAATTACAAAATTCCATAATCAAGATCCAATTTTGAAAAGTTTCAAGTCCAAAATTAACTTATTTTGGTTCCAAATTCAGTGACCCTAGTTTGGTTTAAAATAAAGATCTGTTTGTTTTTGATGTTTGGACCTAATTTTGGACCTAAGATGGGTGAATCTAGCTCTTTTTTGGTGAAAAATGAATATACCGAAAACCTTTGGTGACTAAATTTTAAGATTTTCAGCCATGACACATATTTCGAAAGTCATCAAAACGAATGTAAAGAATCGCTGAAAGTGTTCATGCCGACAAAACACGTGAAACTGTTTAACCCGACGATTGAACGAATGAAGCAAGTGGGCACAAAACTGAAGGAGCACGCTATATTTGTTGCTCCTTTTCGACAATGCAATGACAATTGGTGCTCTGTCGCATTTAAATGGACCGGAGGCCAGAGTTCATGCTGGGAACAGTCTGGGAGAAGTAGTAAAGCCAGTGTGTACAAAGGATGCATTTACAGTTGTGACTCTGGTAGTCGGGCGCCCAGGATGTATTACGACCCCACAAATGGGGATTACAATTTCTACTACACTACGGCGTCGATACATGCTCCGATGCTCTGCGATGTCAATTGGGATGCTTACAGAAGGGTGAATGCCGAGTGTGATGCGGGATGGACAAAGGTTGATAGAAAGGATGGTACACGAGCGTGTCATTTGTATGTCAAAGAGGGATTGGAAAGAGATCAGGCTAGGGACTATTGTCAAAAACATTATAACGCATATTTGGGTGGATGGAGATCAGTGGAGGAGTTGAACATAATTCGAAGTAAGTTTTTATATTTACTTTGAGATGGGAACAATTTTGAAAGACTCGGGGAAAAATCGGCAAGCTTGCGACAGTTTGTCGCAAACTTGCGACATTCGGCTGTCGCAAGGCTTGCGGTGTTCTTGCGCCAATAGTCGCAAGCTTTGCGACATCTAGCAGCAAAACTACTGCACGGCTTGCGACACCCTTGCGCCAGAAAAAATGTGTCGCAAGTTTGCGACAAACTGCCGCAAGCTTGCGACAAGGGAAAAGCCTTGCGACACGCTTGCCGTTTTTTCCCCGAGTAGTTTGGCGGAAAACCCCTCTTGGTGGGAGGTTGAAAAAATGTGAAAATTCAAAAATCATAACTTCTAGCTCTCCGTGAATATTTTTTGATGATTAAAAAAGGATTTTGAGGCAAATTTTGATATGAACAATGTTTTATTCCAACTTTTATTATATTTTTAACAAAATCAGATCGAAAAATCATAATTTTTATGTCTTACAAGCGAATGGTTTCAAAAAAAAAATGTGGAGATTTTCGAACTAGCTCATTCTACTGAAAAACATACAAATTCAAAGAGATAACTCTAATTTTAAGATCAAACTTTGAGCTCAATTTTTAGCTTTTTGAGTGGAGCTCAGCAAAGGTTAGATACAGGAGGTTGATAAGCATAAAAACTGTATAGGAAAATGTATGTCTCTTTAAAAAGTCAACCTTTTTTCAGGTTTTGGAGAAGGTTGGGTGAGTTTGAGAAGGAATGTGGATTGCCCGGATGCCAATGAGATTGCAGGACATCAGTGCCACTATGACAACGTATGTTTGAGTTTTCGTGCTTCTTTTGTAGCTGACTAGGGTTGCAAAACGGGTGCGACGGGTGACCCGCGATACACGCGACACCCGTCTGTTCGTTCGTTAGACACCCGTCACACCCGCCTGTTTGTTTTGTTTGCCACACCCGTCTGTGTGTGGTTTCATACACGCGACACCCGGCTGTTTGTGTGTATTTTCAGGCGGGCGTGTACGAGTGCGGGCGTGTACGGGCGTGTATGGCGGGTGCCGGGTGTGACGGGTGCCGGGTGTGGTGGGTGTCAAACAGAAAGAGGAGGACGGGTCACCCGTCGCACCCGTTTTGCAACCCTATAGCTGACAACTTGTTTGTTTCTAGATTTTCTTTGACCCCGATGAAATGTCGGATAACTCTTTGGCCGGGAGACAAATTCATCGATCCGGACTATGCAAAGGACAACCATCGAATACCGGATTATTCGAGTATTGTATGACTTTTGCTCACGGAAGTTGTTTGCATGACTACAAGTGAGTTGAATATATTCCAAAATTCGTTAAAAATTATTTTTTTTTTCAGTTGTGATTCCATCTTCTACTTCACTTGCACCAAAATCGCGCCAAAGATTGAACAAGGTTAAGAAATGAAGTTTTTTTTCTGTCGAATAAGCTCAAAAAGTGCGCAAGTAATACATTTATAATGACGCCCTTTAATTTAATATTTCTAAGCACCTGCTCGATTTTTTTTTGCTCCTTTTCTACTACTTTTTCGGCTCCGCCCATCATACTCTAATTATAGCGCCTCAAAAAGTGCACACATTTTTGCTAGGGCGCACCCTTTAATTTACATATTTTATATACACTTTTCTAAAATTGCAGACAAAAAACAGCTTATTTGAATATTTATGGGCCTACGCCCACAAAACCGCGCCACTCCAATCAATCATCCGAGAAAATTTCAATTTCCAAAAAAAGAAATTGGGTAAAAGCCAATTTGTTTGTTCTATTTCTTCAGAATTTACTGGTTTTTCATGATGCCGCACAGTTTTGTGGGCGTGGCTTATTTTAGGCTACGCCCACAAAACTGCGCCGCTTCAATCAATCATCCGAGAAAATTTCAATTTCCGAAAAAAAATTGGGTGGATAAAACAAATTGTTTTGTTTTGTTTTTCCCATTTCTTCAGAATTTACTGGTTTTTCATGATGCGGCATAGTTTTGTGGGCGTGGCTTATTTTCAGGCCACGCCCACAAAACCGCTTCAATCAATCATCCGAGAAAATTTCAATTTCCGAAAAAAAATTGGGTGGAAAAACAAATTGTTTTGTTTTTTCTTCTTTTTTTTCTCCAAATTTTCCGATTTTTCATGATGCGGCATAGTTTTGTGGGCGTGGCTTATTTTTAGGCCACGCCCACAAAACCGCGCCACTCCAATCAATCATCCGAGAAAATTTCAATTTCCAAAAAAAAAATTGGGTAAAAGCCAATTTGTTTGTTCTATTTCTTCAGAATTTACTGGTTTTTCATGATGCCGCACAGTTTTGTGGGCGTGGCTTATTTTAGGCTACGCCCACAAAACTGCGCCGCTTCAATCAATCATCCGAGAAAATTTCAATTTCCGAAAAAAAATTGGGTGGATAAAACAAATTGTTTTGTTTTGTTTTTCCCATTTCTTCAGAATTTACTGGTTTTTCATGATGCGGCATAGTTTTGTGGGCGTGGCTTATTTTCAGGCCACGCCCACAAAACCGCTTCAATCAATCATCCGAGAAAATTTCAATTTCCGAAAAAAAATTGGGTGGAAAAACAAATTGTTTTGTTTTTTCTTCTTTTTTTTCTCCAAATTTTCCGATTTTTCATGATGCGGCATAGTTTTGTGGGCGTGGCTTATTTTTAGGCCACGCCCACAAAACCGCGCCACTCCAATCAATCATCCGAGAAAATTTCAATTTCCAAAAAAAAAATTGGGTGGAAAAACAAATAGTTTTCTTAAATTTTTAGATTTTTCATGATGCCGCACAATTTTGTGGGCGTGGCTTATTTTTAGGCCACGCCCACAAAACCGCGCCGCTTCAATCAATCATTCGAGAAAATTTCAACTTCCAAAAAAAAATTGGGTGGAAAAACAAATTGTTTTGTTTTTTCTTCTTTTTTTTCTCCAAATTTTCCGATTTTTCATGATGCGGCATAGTTTTGTGGGCGTGGCTTATTTTTAGGCCACGCCCACAAAACCGCGCCACTCCAATCAATCATCCGAGAAAATTTCAATTTCCAAAAAAAAAAATTGGGTGGAAAAACAAATTTTTTTCTTAAATTTTTAGATTTTTCATGATGCCGCACAATTTTGTGGGCGTGGCCTAATTTTACGTAAAAGTTGAGATACAAATATTCGTATTCTACAAAGGTATACTGTAGAAAATTGTATATTATTTTGAACAGAGATACAAAATCAAAAATCTCTCGTCCCTCGAGGTTCAGAAAAGCAAAAAGAAATTTTTTCGTTTTTTTTTGCTCCATTTTTGTGGCTCCTAGAGTGGCACCATAAAAGTGTGTGTGCATGGGTCATAAAAACATATTTGTTGATTTTTTTTCCGGTTGGCGTCAAGAGCCCCATAAAAGCACAATTTTCTAGATCTTTCGCCTCGAGACCTATTTCATATTTTTCAGCGTGAAATTCTGCGTCGAATGGTAGTATTTTAAAGGGGAAAGGTGGGGTTTGAAGGGCTTTCGTGGTGAGACCCAAAGCCCCATGTGCCTTTAAAAAAATTTAAGAAACATAGGTATTATGGGGCTCAAAATGACCGTATTGACATGGGGAAGAAGGTTAGATGGGTCTTGAAGCGTAAATTTCACTTCTCCGAGAGAATTACACGAAAGCAGATCCAAAGTCTCATTTTACCCTATTTTTAGAGGAAACCCTAGACAATATGGTGCTCAAAATAATCGTATTGACATGGGGAGGACAACTAGAAAGGTCAATTTCACTTGTCTGTGAGAACTACACAGATATTTGGTTACAAACAAAAACAATAAAGAAACATATATCCTAAGCTGTGAAAAAGTTCTGATTCGTGGTGAGACCCTAACTTTTCATACGCCTTCAATTTTTTTTTTGAAATTTTAAGCACGGTGGGGCTCAAAATGACCGTATGGACACGGAAAAGAAGGCTAAAAAAGTCTCGAAGCGAAAATTTCACTTCTCCGGGAGAACTACACAGAGATCCTAATAAGCTTTTTGTGACAAAACACCAAGTTCAGAATGACAATAACAGGTCCCAACACGGTTCCCCCCCCCCCTCTTCTCCACGAGAACTACACCGACCGCAAAAAAAAACCCATTAGTCCGTTTCTTTTTTTCCATCTTCATTTGGGCGGCAAAATGGGGAAAAACAATTTTTAGCAATATAAAAAAGAGGGAGGAAAATGGCTATATGTACAATAATAGAATTATATAATCTCCTCCTCTTCCTTTTAGGCTATAAAATTTATTTTTCCATTTTTTTTCGTTTTTTGCTTTGAACAGCCGTCAAAACAACCAGAGAATGTGATTTTTGGCTGCGTAGTTCTTTTGGAGAAGTTCATTTTTTGGTTTGGAAGTGAAATTTTGTGTGTAGTTCTCTCGAATGAGATGATGTAGTTTTTTCTGACAATCCCTTTTTGTTGTAGTTCTTTTGAACAATCGAAAAAATCCGTGACGAAACCTGTCTAGTCTTATTTGTCGTATTCATACGGTCATTTTGAGCCCAATATTGTCTAGGTTCCAAATTTTTTTTTAAAGGAGCATATAGTAAAATGTAACTTTGGGTCTTACCACGAAATTCCAAAAATTCACTAAAAAAGATAACATTCGGTTCAGAATTTTCAGATGAATAAGCTTACTTAACAATTATTAGTTTTGTTGGCTCAAAAACTTGTATTTATTTCAAAAATTAAAATTCTCAAAGCAAAAAATTGTGTAGTTCTTCCGGACAAGTCAAAATTTCGTGACGAGACCTGTCTAGTCTCATTTGTTATATCGATACTGTCATTTTGAGCCCCATAATGCCCAGGTTCCCAGAATTTTTCTCAAAGACGCATACAATCAAATAAAAGAGTGGGTCCTACCACGAAAACCCTTCAAACCCAATTTTTCCCTATAAAAATAGTACCATTATACACAGAATTTTCAGGAGAATACGATGCATCAGTGAAATCTCAATTTTTTTTTTTAAATATTATCTAAAAACCCTTCTTTTCATAGCTAAAAACTGTGTAGTTTTCTCGGACAATACAAATTATCTCTCTGAGACCTATTTAGCTTCACTTTTTATATAATTACAATAATTTTGAGCCCCATAATTCCTAGGTTCCTAGACTTTTCTTAAAGGGGCATCCGGTAAAATGGACCTTTGGGTCCTACCACGAAAACCCTTCAAATCAAATTTTTCCATTAAGAAATGGTATCATTCTGCTCAGAATTTCAAGGCGAACAAAGTTATGAATATTTGGAAGCGTTCTGTGTAGCTCTCCCGGACAAAATCTCATGAGTAGTTTTTGTGTGGCAAAGAACACCATAATCCATCCAACTTTTTTTTTTTTGCTGAAATATAATCCATCCATCACCAAGCGGCGAGGAGGGCAAAAATATTAAATGAGAGCAAAGTAGCAGGGGAAAGGGAGCCCCAATTATATTCTCCTGCTTCCATTTTGTGCTCCAATTTTTCATTTATTTATTTATATGTTTTTTTTAGAGCTGCGCTGCTATGCTCTTCGAGTAGAAGAAGAAGAAGTATAATGAGAAAAAACGGGGCGAATTTATTCCATTCTTCTTCTTCTTGTTTGGGTCTTCTTCTTCTTCCTATGTGTGTTTTTTTTTCAAATACTCCCTGCTATTGACACTTTTTCTGTTTTTTTTTTGTTTTTTTGCGTCTAGTTTTGTTTTGTTTTGCCGTCGAGCACAAAAAATTCGGTTTTTTCTAAAATATTCCAAAATTGGTGAGAAAATTCTGGCGGGGAATTTTTTACGGTGTTCCGTGGCGAGACCTAAGTGTACTGTAAGGATTGTGTGCCTTTAATAAATAAAAAGGAACCTAGGAAATATGGGGCTCAAAATGATCGTATTGAGGTGAGTAAGAAAATTAGAGAGGTCTTGTAGCGCAGTTCTGATTTGTCCGAGAGAACTAGTGCTCCTGATGTTCCTTTAAATATTTTTTCTACGAGTCTAGGCAATATGGGGTTCAAAATGACCGTATTGAAATAGGTAAGTAAGTTATGAAGGTCTTGTAGCGCAGTTCTGACTTGTCCGAGAGAACTACGTGAATATGTAACCCATAGTATTATAGTCCCTATGTGCCTTTAAACAAAAACTTAGAAAATATGGGGCTCAAAATGACCGTATCAATATGACACTAAGAAAATTGGACAGGTCTCGTAGCGAACACCTCAATGATAACGAACATTTTTCCTTTTTCGTGACAAGACCTTACCGAACTGAGAACCATGTGATCCTTTAAAAATTTCTGACAAACCTAGACAATATGGATCTCAAAATGACCGTTTCGACGTGAGAAACAAGGTTAGACAGGTTGATATGATTATTGGTACAGTACTCTAGGATCTAGTTACAGTAACCTATACTTGAAAATATAGTAATTTAGGACTATAAGAACTTGTACAGTAATCTAGAACTACAGTAATCTTTTCATTGGACTTAAAATTATGGATTTTCTGTATGATGGTTCTAATTTTGATTAAAAAAAACATAATTTTTAGGGTCCAATTCACACAGTCAAAAAGAGGTCTTTAAGGTACATACCGTACTTTAAAGGTACATACAGTACCCCAGTGTCTATGTCCCTTTAAAAAGCCTCCTTTCCCAAACACCCCTTTGGGTATATAATATTTCTATGGCACAACCCCAAACGAACTCGTCGTCGATGAGGGGGGGGGATTATTGTGTTATTGTGTAGTTCTCGCGAAGAATAGTTAGGTGAACCCATATTATCTATGAATAACTAGGGGATTATGTGGGTCCCAAACAGTGGGTCCTACCACGAAAACCCTTCAAACCCAATTTTTCCCTATAAAAATAGTACCATTATACACAGAATTTTCAGGAGAATACGATGCATCAGTGAAATCTCAATTTTTGTTGTTGTATATTATCTCAAAACCCTTCTTTTCATAGCTAAAAACTGTGTAGTTTTCTCGGACAATACAAATTATCTCTCTGAGACCTATTTAGCTCCACTTTTTATATAATTACAATAATTTTGAGCCCCATAATTCCGAGGTTCCTAGACTTTTCTTAAAGGGGCATCCGGTAAAATGGACCTTTGGGTCCTACCACGAAAACCCTTCAAATCAAATTTTTCAGGTACATACAATACCCCGGTGTCTATGTCCCTTTAAAAAGCCTCCTTTCCCAAACACCCCTTGGGTATATAATATTTCTATAACGAACGCGTCGTCGGTGAGAATAAAAACAAACACAGAGAGAACAAAAAAAAATGAAATATTCAAAAGGCTTTATTTTCGCTCTTTTTCGATGCCTTCACACACACATACACGTCAACTCACAAGGGAGGTTCGCGAACTGGTTTACCTAACTATTCTCCGCGAGAACTACACAATAACACAAAAAACGTGTGAAATTTCACATGTGTTCTTTTCCTGGCACAAAAAGAGCCATTAAAAATGCTTCGCAAAATTATCAAGTTACATCCATTCGAAAGAGAAGGGTAATATTTCGTCGCTGACAAGGGAGGTTCGTGAGCTGTTACTTTCAACTTTTTCTTAAAATTTGTACACTTATAGAGTTTGACCTCCTGATCATCGTGGTACATTTTTTATTCGCCGGAAATTTTTGTGTAAAAAGTTATGAATTTTTAGACATTTTCCCATTACAATTCATAACTGTTATAAAATAAGGGCAGCACAGTAAATAAATGAATTTGTATTCACGTGCTCATTTTTCAAAGGTAAATTCCTCATTTTTTCTTCAGAAAATGGTCATGAAATAACTTTAATCTTTCATAACTTTATTCACAAAAATTTCCGGCGAATAAAAAATGTACCACGATGATCAGGAGGTTGAACTACATAAGTGTACAAATTTTGAGAAAAAGTTGAAAGTAACAGCTCACGAACCTCCCTTGTGAGTTTTCTTTACGTCCAAAATTGACTAACCCAGATTTCGATGAAATTTTCAGACAAAGGGTATTTGAATACGGCAAGTGTCATGATGATGTATATTTTGCACCAAATTTGAGTTGCACTTGAGTTATTACCTGTTTTAAAGATTCCTTATGAGCTGAGCATACACATCAACTCAGCGACGAAATATTACCCTTCTCTTTCGAATGGATGTAACTTGATAATTTTGCGAAGCATTTTTAATGGCTCTTTTTGTGGCAGGAAAAGAACACATGTGAAATTTCACACGTTTTTTGTGTTATTGTGTAGTTCTCGCGGAGAATATGTGGGTCCCAATTTTGCTCCCTAATCTAGGATTACTGTAGGTTTCTACTAATTACAGTAGCCAGTGCTTATTGCATAGGAAAGCCCAGGTTTCGCAGATTACTGTACTCCGAATTTGGTCCCAATTTACTCCTCTGAACTAGGATTACTGTAGTTTTCTAGTACATCTTTTTATTGTTGAAGTACTGTAAGCCCGTGGAATTAAATTTTCAATTTTTTTTTCAGAGATTGTTTGGGTAAAATATTTCAAAAACTTTCCCAGAAAATTTTGTAGTTCTCCCGGACAAGCCAAAATTTCGTTTCGAGACCTGTGTAGCTTTTTCCCCCGTCAATACGATCATTTTGAGCCCCACATCGCCTAGGTTCCAACAATTTTTAAGGACTCATATGAATTTTGGTCCCACCGCAAAACCCTTCAGAATTCAGAAATCTAGCATAAAAGTAGTACCATTCGACTAAGAATTTCGAGGCGATTAATATGAGCTAGTGAAAAACAAAGCTCCCGCTCAAAATATTGTAATTCTCCCGGACAAGTCAAAATGTCGTGACGAGACCTGTCTCTAGCCTTGTTCCTCATGTCAACACAATCATTTTGAGCCCCATATTGCATAGGTTCCTTGAAGTTTTTTTCAAAGGCGCATAGGATTCTGGGTCTCGCCACGAAACCCTTCAAAACCAACATTTTCAAAATAAAAATAGGGTTATTCAAAGCAGAATTTTATGGAGAACAAGATGTACTAGGTCTCTGTGTAGTTCTCTCGGACAAGTCAGAAATATTGTGAGTTTTTGAAGGCGCACAGAGTCTATACATGGGTCTCACCACGAAGTCATCTCAAAAACTTTTTGTAGTTCTCTTGGACAAAAAAAATAGATTTTTCTTGAAACTTAGGTCTCGACACAAAGCCTATTTTATCCCTTAATTTTGAGAATTGTTTATAGGCGCATAGGGTTCTATCACTCTGGGTCTCGTCACGAAGACCTTGTCCTTTCAGAATTTCATGTCAAAATCAACTATTCGGGTCCTAAAAAGAATGTTAACCTGAAATTCTAACAATTTAAAGGCGCATAGGGTTCTATCACTCTGGGTCTCGTCACGAAAACCCTTGTCCCTTCAGAATTTCATGTCAAAATCAACTATTCAGGTCCTAAAAAGAATTTTAACCTGAAATTCTAACACATTAAAGGCGCATAGGGTTCTATCACTCTGGGTCTCGTCACGAAGACCTTGTCCCTTCAGAATTTCATGTCAAAATCAACTATTCAGGTCCTAGAAAGAATTTTAACCTGAAATTCTAACAATTTAAAGGCGCATAGGGTTCTATCACTCTGGGTCTCGTCACGAAGACCTTGTCCCTTCAGAATTTCATGTCAAAATCAACTATTCAGGTCCTAGAAAGAATTTTAACCTGAAATTCTAACACATTAAAGGCGCATAGGGTTCTATCACTCTGGGTCTCGTCACGAAGACCTTGTCCCTTCAGAATTTCATGTCAAAATCAACTATTCAGGTCCTAAAAAGAATTTTAACCTGAAATTCTAACAATTTAAAGGCGCATAGGGTTCTATCACTCTGGGTCTCGTCACGAAAACCCTTGTCCCTTTAAAAATAGTACCATTCAACTCAGAATTTCACGCCAAAATCAGCTATCTGGGTGCCGAATTCGAATTTTCTCAATTTTCCTCTCAAAAAAGGTCGAATCCCCTCCCAGAAGCCCTCAATTTCAGGCCACGTCCATTTTTTTTTGCCGCCGGCCGGCTCCTCTCTCAACTTCTCCCCTTTCTCGACGACTATTTTCGCCATTTTTTTATGTCGTCGTTCAACTTTTCTTTTTTTTCTTTTTTTGCTTTTCCACATTAGTCATGTTTTTAGCTGCATCTCACATACATAAACACACACACGTTTTTTCGCCCCGTTTTTTTTTGTGCTCTGAGAGTTTTTTTTGTGTGTGTGTGTGTGCGGTGCCTTATATGAAAAACAAGTCAATTTGGGAAAAAGGAATGGGATCTTTTTTGTCGGCTTAAATATGAACAATTTAGGCCTTTGAAAGGGGGTCTGGGAATCGAAAATAAGAGAAAAGGGAGGTTTTTCGGAAAAATTGAGCATGTTGAAACCTTTTAACTGAAAAAAAAAGCTTAAAAACTCCATATTTTCGGCGAAAAAATGTGCGCAGCTCGAAAAAAGAGCACGAAATGCTCAAATTTGGAAAATTTTTGATTTCAAAAATTAAAAACTTCTAAAAAAAAGAAAATTTGTTCGAATTTTAGCATTTTAAGACCTTTTAACTATTGAAAGCCTTAAAAATTCCATTTTTTCAGTGAAAAAAAATGCGCAGCTCGAAAAAAGAGCACAAAATGCTCAAACTTGAACCATTTTGATGACATTAGGGTTTAAAATATCCAAAATGTTTGGTTTTTTATGAAATTTTAGAAATGTGCTGAAAAATTTAGCACATCTGAACCTTATAACTGAAAAAAAGCTCAAAAATTCCATTTTTTCATTGAAAAAAGTGCACAGTTCAAAAAAAGAGCACAATATGCTAAAATTCTGAAAATGAGCACAAATTTTGAAGCTAAAAATCAGATTTATGGAAAATTTCAGGACAATTAAAAAAAGGGACCCAAATTCAAGAAATTTGTTCAAAACTAAGCATATTTAATTCTTTCAACTGGGAAAAGGTTTAGAAATTCTAATTTTTCGTTCAAAAATTGACCCAACTCGAAAAAAGAGCCCGAAATGCTCAAATTTGAACCATTTTGATGACATTAGGGTTTGAAATATCCAAAATTTTTGGTTTTTCATGAAATTTTAGAAATGTGCTCAAAAATAGCATTTTTTAACTTTCTAACTATTAAAAGGCTTAAAAATTTCATTTTTTTCAGTGAAAAAATTGGTCCAGCCCGAAAAAGAGCACAAAACTGCTCAAACTTGAACCGTTTTTTATATCATAGTTCAAGCTCACCAATCATATTTCTTGTTTTTAGGTCCTAACTTTGAAATTTGGTATATTATCCTTTATTTGTAGAGCTCAAAAAATTCGTCTTTCATTTTCAAAGTTTTTTCGCAGCTCTGTAATCTTCGAATTTCCAATTCTCGCGCACATTTTTGACCTGAAAATCTTCCGAACTTGGCGCCAAACAAATTGGAAATCTAATTTTCGCGCATTTCCCTAAGTGTGCAAATTTGGCGCGAAATGTTCCATTTTTTTTTGAGAATTGCATGTTTTAGAGTCAAAAATTCACGTTTCCCCATTCCTACTGTATGTCCCTTTGATTTTTTTTTCAATTTTGAGCAACTACACAGTAGTTCTACCAGGTACTGTAGTTTTAACATCCAAAGGGTATAAAATAAAGTATGTCCCTTTAATCTTTGAAAAACCCCAAAATTGAATAACTATAATGTAGTTCTACCAGGTACTGTAGTTTCATGAGCTCGGAAAATGCTCAAAATTTGAAAAATTGAATTTTTGGTGTCGAATCTTAAAATCATGACATTTTTGGGCACCTAGACTTCTCAAATAGACTCTAGTTTCACCAAGTACTTTAGTTCTTGTGGGTACTGTATGTCTCTTTAATTCTTCCAATTTTCGTAAATAATCAACTATACTGTAGTTCTACCAGGTACTGTAGTTTCAACATCCAAAGGATATACTGTATGTCCCTTTAACCCTCCAGAAAACCTCAAAACTCACCTAATAAATCCTGCGTAGTTCTCTCGGACCATCTCGATCGATACCCTGAAAAAATTGATCTATATTTTTTTTGTCAAACTATAATATCCCCAATTTTTGATCTCTCCATGCCCCAAAAAAAAGTCCAAATTTCTTAACTTCTCAAATTTCTTCTAGTTTTCCCCTCCCCATTTTTTTTTTGTTGGTTCATTCTATATTCCATCCAATTTCAAGCCTATTGTCTATTTTCCTCCCCAAATTTGGCTCTTTTTCCGTCCACACACACACACACACAAATTAAGCCACTTTTATACATACATTTTTCTTTTCGTCGAGACCATTTTTTTGGGGAATTGTCTTGTGACATGTATATACAGGGAACAGGCATTTTTTTTTTTTGATATATTTTTTTTTGGTACCGATTTTTGCGCGAACTTTGGTGTCAGAATTCGAATTTTCAAGTTTACTAGTTCCAATTTTTGGAATCCCTGTAAAAATTTTGAATTTTCTCAAAAATTCCTGAAACTAGGATAATATTTGGATCCAAAACTTTTTACATATAAATTTGAGCCTAGATTTTTTGTATTTTCAGAAAATTTCAGGCTGAAAATCTGAAAATATACATTCGTGGTTTTAATTTTTTAATTCTTATTTTGAATTTTGGAGCCAAAAAATGTCAGAATTTCGATTCTTTGTGCTCTTTTTCGAGCTAGAACTGAACCCAAAACATTTTTGGAGCATTTTTTTTAAATTTGGGTTAATTTTAAAATGTTCTCTAATTTTTCTGGATATCTGATTTTCTGCTCCAAATGAATAGCCTGAAAGATATTAGGGTATGTCCCTTTAAATATTAAACATTTAGTACAGTACTAATGTAACTTCGGGTATATGCTCCTTTAAATACATACGCTCCTTTGAAAGTGATAACCTGTTCTTTTAGAACTTCAAAATTCATAGCGTGGTCCTTTAAAGCTACAAAATTGATAACCTGCTCCTTTAAATACCTACGATCCTTTAAAGCTTCAAAATTCATAGCCTGCTCCTTTAAATACCTATGATCCTTTAAAACTTCAAGATTCATAGCCTTAAAAACTGTCGATTTTTGGTGCCAAATTTTAATCTTTCGACTACAGTACCATTTTTCTCTCTGCGCCTTTAACAATCGAAGATTCTGTTCCTTTAAACAACTAACTAGTTCATTACTTTCATATTTAGCCTATGTTCCTTTAAATACCGTACTACCGTTCTCTTTTTCTCTGCGTCTCTCTCAAATTCTCTCTATCTCTCTATGTACAAAATTCCAGGAAAATGTCGGACAGTACCTCCTCAATAATCACCCTCAACGTGGGCGGCACCATCTACTCCACCACCCGTCACACCCTTCTCAAAGAGCCCGACACAGTCCTGGCGAGCATCGCGTCAGGCTCGGCGACACGCGACGACGACGCGGCTGCGATTGTCGCGCTCGCCGACGGCACCGTATTCATCGATCGCGACGGGCCACTATTCGCGCACGTTTTGAACTTTTTGCGAACCGACAAACTGTCGCTTCCCGATGGGTTTTGTGAGACGGCGCGACTTAGGGATGAGTGCGAATTTTATGGGGTCGAGAAAATGTTGGCGATTTTGAGTACGAGTATTTCGATAAGTCGTCCGAGGACGGCCAATGGATATAATAATGGGAATGGAGCCGAGACAGGTTGGTTTTGGGGGTACTGTAGTACACATCCTGATGGGTACTGTAGTAATATAACATTGTATTTTTACGTTTTTAAAGAATCTTAAAATTTCTAATTTTGTTCCCAGAAATTCAATTTTGAGAATTTTTTTTTTTTGAAATCCGAACTTTGATACCATAAATTTCAATAGTCTAAAAATATGTGCAGAAATTCGAATTTCCGGTTTGTGAAATTCTGATAACAGATTTTAGAAATTAAATGTCCCAGATTTTTCGCACCAAAGTAACAAAGTTCTTCAAAAAATCTGAAATTCAGCTTCAGAAGAGCTGATTCTGAATTTCAGCTTCAAAAATATATGAAACTTTCAATTTTCAGATTCAAAAGTTTTAATTTTGGGAACAAAATATTAAATCTGAATTATTAGCTGTGAAAATATGCAAAAATGTGCTGAAAATCAATATTCTGGAATTTCAGAACCTGAAGCTCAAAAAACGTGAAATTCAGATTCAGAAAAGCTGATTCTTGACTTTCAGATGTTGAAAAATTTAAAATCTGAAACTCAGTTTTAAAAAGATCTGAAACAAAAAGATCTGAAAATGTGCAAAATTGTGCTCAAAATCAAAAACTTGGAATTCAATAACCTTAAACTCAAAAAATATGAAATTCAGTTTCAAAATGTCTGAAATTTTCAACTTTCAGGTTCAAAAGCTTAAAATTAACAAAAAAGGCTCTGAAAATTAGCAAAATTGTGCTCAAAATCAATATTCTGGAATTTCAAAACTCAAAATTCATAAAACTTGAAAAAAAACTCTGAACCCTCCTATTTTCAGGTTAAAAAGCTTAAAATTTAAGAAAAAATAAGTTCAAACTATCAAAATTTTGGAAATATATAACCTTAAACTCAAAAAATATGAAATTCAGTTTCAAAAACCTCTGAAATTTTCAACTTTCAGGTTCTAAATTGAAAATTAACAAAAAAAAAGCTCTGAAAATGTGCAAAATTGTGCTCAAAATCAAAAACTTGGAATTCAATAACCTGAAACTCAAAAAATATGAAATTCAGTTTCAAAATGTCTGAAATTTTCAACTTTCAGGTTCAAAAGCTTAAAATTAACAAAAAACGCTCTGAAAATTAGCAAAATTGTGCTCAAAATAAAAATTCTGGAACTTCATAACCTGAAACTCAAAAAATATGAATGATTGTGAAGTCGAAAATGTATCAATTTCCCAGGTGCAAAAAATTAACACTTAAAAATCTGAAACTTGGTGATATAGGCTGGAAAACTGTTTTGAAAAAATATTTTTCAAATTTCTGAACTTCAGATGCCAAAAAAAACCTGAAACTTTTAATTGACTGAAAAAAGATAATTTTCAGGTTCCAAAGCAATATTCTCTAATTCATCAAGCTCAAAAAATGTGCTCATAATCAAAAATTTGGAACTTCATCACCTGAAACTCAAAAAATATGAAATTCAGTTTCAAAAATCTCTTAAACTTCCAATTTTCAGGTTCAAAAATTAACAAAAAAGGCTCTGAAAATTAGCAAAATTGTGCTGAAAATAAGAATACTGGAATTTTAGAGTCTGAAACTGAAAAATCCTGAAATTCAGTTTTAAAAATCTCAAAAATATTTCTTGAACTTCCTTATCTCCGCTTCCATCTCTTAGCTCAAGCTCTTGCTCCTTTAAAGGAGCACACCATCCCAAAACTCATCACAAGAAGACCATTTTTTCTGCATTTTTTCCCTTTTGCACGTTTATAATTAGATGATGTCACCAAAAAACGGAAGGAAGTCTCAAAGACGTGTGTGTGTGTGTGTGTGTGTAATTTCAAATTAAACGCGCACATACACTTTGCTTCTCCTTCCTCAACAAATTTTTACAACTTTCAAAGGGAAGAGGGGACCTCAGGCCTAAATTAAGGCTGACCTAATTCAGGCCCAATTGAAAATCAAAAAGGGTCGCATAAAGTTAGACCTACTAGGGTCTAACCAATTCAGACCCAAACTGTCCAATTCTAGGCGGCTACATTACACTGGGCTATCGCGGGACGTTCGCGTTTGGTCGCGATGGTCAGGCGGATGTCAAATTCCGAAAGCTGCATCGTATTTTGGTGTGCGGTAGGGCGACGTTGTGTCGCGAGGTGTTCGCCGATACGTTGAATGAGAGTCGCGATCCAGGCGGTCCGGATGATATCGAACGGTATACGTCAAGGCTGTATTTGAAGCATCAGTGCTTGGAGAGGGTGAGTGAGGATAAGTCTAGGTCACGCCCACTTTTGCAAGTTGCGGCGCGATTTATCTTAAAGAATTTCTTGAATTTAATAATACTGGAATTTTCTATAAATTAGAAAAAAGCAGTGCTTTGATTCATAAGCCACGCCCTTTTTTGGCAAACTGCGGCATGGCTTTATTATTGAAATAATTTGGACTATTCAGATACTTTTTTGAATTCTAAGATTTAAGCCACGCCCACTTTTGCAAGTTGCGGCGCGGTTTATCTTAAAGAATTTCTTGAATTTAATAATACTGGAATTTTCTATAAATTAGAAAAAAGCAGTGCTTTGATTCATAAGCCACGCCCCTTTTTGGCAAACTGCGGCATGGCTTTATTATTGAAATAATTTGGACTATTCAGATACTTTTTTGAATTCTAAGATTTAAGCCACGCCCACTTTTGCAAGTTGCGGCGCGGTTTATCTTAAAGAATTTCTTGAATTTAATAATACTGGAATTTTCTATAAATTAGAAAAAAGCAGTGCTTTGATTCATAAGCCACGCCCTTTTTTGGCAAACTGCGGCATGGCTTTATTATTGAAATAATTTGGACTATTCAGATACTTTTTTGAATTCTAAGATTTAGGCCACGCCCACTTTTGCAAGTTGCGGCGCGATTTATCTTAAAGAATTTCTTGAATTTAATAATACTGGAATTTTCTATAAATTAGAAAAAAGCAGTGCTTTGATTCATAAGCCACGCCCCTTTTTGGCAAACTGCGGCATGGCTTTATTATTGAAATAATTTGGACTATTCAGATACTTTTTTGAATTCTAAGATTTAGGCCACGCCCACTTATGCAAGTTGCGGCGCGGTTTATCTTAGAGAATTTCTTGAATTAAAAATTACTGGAATTTTCTATAAATCAGGAAAGATAGTGCTTTGAGTCATAAGCCACGCCTACTTTGGCAAACTGCGGCATGGTTTTATTATTGAAATAATTTAGATTATTTTAGAGACATAGGCTTAACTAGGGCCTGGGTAATTTTTAAGATACGAAAATTTAGGCCACGCCCACTTTGCAACTTGCGGCATGTTTATATTTTCCAGTCTCGCAATAAAAAACCATGTTTTCTGAATAATTTTGGCTATTTTAAAGACATATCAGGGCTTAACTAGGGCCTAGATAATTTTTTACAACTAAAAATTAAGGCCACGCCCACTTTTTCAAGCCGCACATTTCAATACCTCTAATTTTGAGTTTTTTGAGGAACTGAACATATTTTGGAGTGTATTATGAATTTTCTGAAATCAGTAACTCTTAAATTTTAGCAAATCCGCAGATTTAAGAAAAATATTTAAGTCACCCCCACTTTTGCAAACTGCGGCAGGGTTTCTTCTTGCAATTCTTAGCTAGCATTTGATCTTAATAAATTCAGAAAATAGGTCACGCCCATTTCTGCAACTTGCGGCAAGGTTTTTTTTAACGGTTTTTAGTCACCCTATAATCTCTAGAAGTAGAGAAAATAAGCCACGCCCCCATGCAAATTTGCGGCACAGTCAAATATTCCCTTTTTTCAGGCATGCGATCTAATGGCCGAAAAAGGGTTCAAACTCGTCGCAACATGTTGTTCTGGAGCAAATGGTCTATCGGCCACAAATCATCCGATTCTGGCCAGCAATATGGGCTCAATCTCGCAATCGGTAAGTTCAATTACCCGGGGTACTTGTGAAGAAGGCGAAGAAGAAAGAGCACTTTGGGGAAATTGACGAGGAAATTACGTTTTCAAAAAACTCGCGCACGAGCGCGAGCAAAAATAAAAGATGATGATGATGATGATCACATTGACATGTTTATTTTTGGAGAAAAAAAGAGTGAAGAGGGAAGTTTTGTACTTCTCTCGAACAAAAAAAGGATGACAATTTGTCCGGGAGAACTACACGAGTCATTTTTAATTTCTCAGATTTTCACATGCAAAAATTCATGCTTCAAATTTATAGGAAAAATTTTTAACTTGGTCATCAATAAAATCTACAAAATCTTATCCGAGAGAACTACAAAAAAAACTTCGTGTAGTTCTCTCGGAGAAATCTGCTCAATCTTGTCCAAGAGAACTACACAATCTGTTATCAGTTATTTTTTTCCGAAAGAACTACACAAAAAATATATCTTCCTTTTTTAACTCATTTTTTGTGTATTTCTCTCGGGGAATATCACGGAATCTTGTCCTGGAGAACTACACAATTTTTCACCGAAAAAATCGAGCTCAAAATTTTTAAAACCTGAGACGTCGTGTACTTCTCTCGGACAAGTGCTTGAAAATTTTGTATGGAAATCGGTTGTCCAAGAGAACTACACGATGAATTTTTGAGTTTTGAAATTTAGAAATCCTTAATTTTATACTCTCAATTTCAAAAATTTGAATTTTAATATTTTTGTGAGAGAAAATTTCGTTTTTCCGTGTTTGTCCGGGAGAACTACACAATTTTAAGAATAGATAATTTTTTGTGTATTTTTATAAACTCCCCTCCCTTTAACTCCTCCCCTACAGTACTCCCCCAAATAAATCCCAACCTTTCGTTGCAGGACCTAATGAACCAGCGAAACTGCGGCGATTTTGAAGAGCAACGATGGGCGCATTACACCGAGTACGTCTTCTTCCGAGAGCCCCAATCCGGCTACATCACTCCATCGCCTCGTGATCTATAATTTTTTATTTTCAAATTTTGTTTGCACCTTTAAAAGGGGCCTACAGTATCCTATAGTTCTCAAAAATGCCGTGCTTTTTCTATTAACAAAAAAAAGAATGTATATTGAATAATAAAGTAATTCGAAAAGGTGCGCAAACACCGGAATTTCAGAAAAAAAAATCAATTAAGAAAAATGAGTTTTCATTATGCGCAGATATGGTAGAAAAATTAAAGCAAAAAATAAATAATGAAAGGCGTGGCAAGATTTTCAGACAAAATTGGTTGTCGTTGTGGTTGTAGTCGTTGTGGTGGTAGTTGTGGAGGCGGCAGTGAGCCTGAAAATCGGGATATTGATTGATTTTCGTATAAAATTTTATCAAAAAAGTGACATAGAATGAGAAACTTCTATCAAAAGATTGAATTTTTGTCAAATTTAACTGGAATTTTATGAATTTTTTGGTCTCAAGATAAATTTTATCACAAAATGGTGGAATTTTTCCAATAAATCAGCAAAAATTGGCGAAAAACACCAGAAAATGGAGCGAAAATTCTGATTCAAAGCACAGATTTTTCAAAAAATTTTTTTTTAGAATTGTAGGATTTTCAAAATATGATCTGAAATTCTCGATTTTTCTCGGATGATTTAGTCCGTTTCAGGAACCTCAATGTTGGGTCCTATTCCAAGATTATTTAGGCCATCAGAAGGTCCGATTGATGATTCAGATAGATCAGTTTAACGTTCAGAAGCTTTGCTTTGAGAATCTAAAAGGTTAGCTTCGAAACGAAACTTCAGAAGACCAAGACTTCAGAAGGTCTGATTCAGGATTCAGAAGATTCGATTCGTGACGTCAGAAGATCTGATTCAAGACTTCAAAAAGTTCAATTGAAGATTTTGAATTTCTGATTCAAGGCTTCAGAATGTGGGACACTAAGATTTTCGCGAGATTCTCTGACTTATATGGATTCTAAATAAGTTTCAACAGAATTGAAAAAACCAAAATTTTCTGTAAAAATTCGTGTATTTTGGTGGTTTTTTGCATTTTCAGAGTTTTGTTTCCGTAATTTCATGGATTTTTAGAAATTTTGAATCATTTTTTTTTTGAAACCAAAAAACCTTTAGAAATTTCTGTAAAAATTTGAGTAATTTTTGTAATTTTTCTGTATTTTCAATTTATTTTTCGTAATTCTATGCATTTTTTGAAATTTTGAATCATTGAAATTGAGATATTTCTATGAATTTCCATTTTCTGAAAATAATTGGACAAAAAATTCAAACTTTCTGGTAAATTTTTAAGTTTTTTTTTTCGAATTTATCGTAGTTGTATGCTTATAATTGACTAATTTCTCGATTCTCTGCATTATTTTCATGCAATTTCGAAGATTTCGGAGCATTTTTCAACAGAAATCAAGATATTTCTATGAATTTCGAGTATTTTTCGAAATTTCTCGTAGTTTTATGCTAATTTTGGACTAATTTCTCGATTCTCTGCATTATTTTTATGCATTTTCAGAGATTTCAGGTCATTTTTCAATAGAATTCGGGAAATTTTATGCTCATGTTTGACTAATTCCTCGACTTCCTCCATTATTTTCATGCAATTTCAAAGATTTTGGATCATTTTTCAACAGAAATCAAGATATTTCTATGAATTTCGAATATTTTTTTCGAATTTCTTGTAGTTTCACGCATTTTTTCGCGAGTTTTGAGTTTTTTGTTCCGTAATACATATTATTCATTTTTAGAGTTTTTTAGAAAAAAAAAACTCACTTCGCCGTCTTATCGCCCTCAATAACAACTTGCACCAATTGTCGAATTTGTCCGTTCGGCGCCGCTCGGAACAACAAAATCAAAATCTTCGCGCAAGCAAACGTCAACAAAACAACGAATGCCTGTAAGAACAACAACAAAATCAGTACTGTATGTTCCTTTAAATAAGCCTACCAGGAAAAACGCATAGCACACAATAAGATTAACGGAAAAACGAAGAGAATCAATGAAATTGATGGTGAGAATGAGACTTGAGATCGATGATGAGATGAATGAGATAACTGTATTGAAAAATACCATCAAAGTGGCTGGGATCATCATTGCCCGGGTGCCAATCATGATAATCTAGAAGAAAAAATACATGAATCCCTAGGTACCTGATTCCAGTGCCAACCTTCCGATGATATCCAAAAGCATGGATCAAATTATGGATCAAACTAGAGACAAAGGTGAGGGGCAGAAAGATCATGATGAATGCGGTTCCTTCATATCTGAATGGAGCAAGGTAGTAGGTGATGATACCTGCCAATGAGCAAATCTGCAAAAAAAAAGAGCATTGGGGGGTTTTTGTGTACTTCTTTTGGACAAAACTAGGGCTCTGGATTCTAACATTTCCAGATTTTGTTTGACTTCAAAGTTAAGGTTGAATTTCTGTGTACTTCTCTAAGACAATGGGTATTGATGATAATTTGTTAAAGAGAAGTACAAAGATGGTCTGAAAATTGGAATCAGAACTTATCCGAGAGAAGTACACAAGATCTTCATTTTTGGACTTTTTTCATTGATTTTAGTTTTTTTGTCCGAGAGAAATACAACAATGGCAATTTTCATAGCCAAAACTGTAGTTTCTGTGTACTTCTCTTGGACAAAAGTAAATTTTCGGATATTTTCAATTATTGTTCAAAGGAAGTACAAAAAATTTGATGTACTTCTCTTGGACAAAAATGTATCATTTTGTAATTCCCAATATCCTCCAAAAGATTCTGAATCTTGTCCAAAAGAAGTACAAAGAATCTATATTTTATGCTTCAAAACTACACGCTTCTCTTTCTGTGTATTTCTCTCGAAGAATTCTCAAATTTCGTCCAAGAGAAGTACATAAAATCTATAATTTCTGCTTCTAAACTACATTTTTGTGTAATTCTCTCAGAGTAAATTCCTGAATCTTTTCCAAGTTCCAAGTACACAAAATCTATATTTTTGTATAATTCACTTGTCCAAGAGAACTACACTATGAAAATTCAATATTTTTTATTCAAATGAAAAAAGGATAAAAACTCACAGTCTGCGCAGCCATCAAAACTCCAAACGGCCATTTTTTGAAAAACCCGAAATCGGCTCCGTCCATGTTCGCCTAAAAATGATTACACACAAAATCGATACATTTTCGCAAATATAAACAATTTTTGGCGCTCTAAACTAACCCAATATAAACAAATTTGATAAATTTTAGCAAAAAAATCGATTTTTTCAAGAAAAAAAGTATACAGTATAGAAAAAAGGTCCCGTTTAGAAGGTTTTTTTTTGGTTCTAATTTAGTCAAAGGAGATCCAGTGGGGGAAAAATGAACATGTAAATTATCAGGACTATTATTATGATTACATTATCACATGAAGAAGAAAAAGTACCCAAAGAGTCAATGAGAAGAATAAATTAAGCAATTAGTTACACTATACTATTCCCATCGTCAATGGCGGAGCTTCGTTGGAGTCGCACTTTTGCGGCGCGCATTTCGATTTGGTGCAGCTCGGCGGCGCGTTTTTCGCATGCTTCCATCATTCGGATTTCTCTGGAAAAATTAGGGATTTTTTGGAATATTCAGGATTGGGTGCCAAAAAGTCACGTATAATTTTTAAAATTTTGGTGCGCGAAATCATTTCAGAATTTCAAAAATTTAGCAAAAATCAACCAAATTTTGAAAATTAGAGACTCGGAGTCTGAAAATGAATTTTAAGACTGAAAATATGCAAATTTTTGAATTTTTGGTGCCTAAAAATGAACTTTAAACTTTAAAACCATATTTTAAAAAAACTATCCCGAATTTGGTATCTTGGAAATGTTCTTCAGGATCACACGAATTAGAAATTCGAAGTCTGAAAATCAGCTGAAAATGAATTTTAAGACAAAAAATATGCTAATTTTCGAGCCTAAAAACAAAATTTAAACTTTATTTTCTGTGTAGTTTTGGAAGCTTTTGAATTCTCTGATTCAGATTTAAAAAAATAATTCTTGAACTTCCAGAAAAATCAGCTCAAACCGGATTTTGGAACCGAATAAGTGCTAATTTTCAAATTTTTGGTGCCAAAAAAACGATATTTAAACTTCAAAACTGCATAAAAAACACTCTCAAAATTAGTATTTTGGAAATTTTCTTCAGAATCACTTCAGAATTTCAAAAATTAACCAAACTTTGAGAATAAAAGATTCAGAGTCAGAAAATCAGCTGAAAATGAATTTTAAGACTGAAAATATGCTAATTTTCAAATTTTTGATGTCTAAAGACGAATTTTAAAACTTCAAAAGCACATAAAACTTTCTCAAAATTATTGTTTCCTGTGTAATTTTGGAAGCTTTTAAATTTTCTGATGCGAATTTTAAGAAAGAATTCTTGAACTTTCAGAAAAATCAGCTCAAAACGGATTTTGGAACCGAATAAGTGATATTAGCTGAAAATTAACTTTGAATTTCCCATAAAAATCGGAATTTTCTGATCTAAAAAGGAAAATTGCTAATTTTATCCAGATTTTTATGAAATTTTCAGATAAAAAATGGAAAAATTAAACAACAAAAAAGTGATCAAATCGAAGCGCTTAAAAATCCTTCTCACATGAAAGGCTTCCAAAAAAAGAAAAAATACTTGTGTGTTTGGTAAATAAAATGGTCTTTGCTGAATTTATTTGAGTTGAAAAAGAACGAATTTCTTAAAATCTGGAAGGAAATTGGTTTGAGAATTTTGAGAGCCAAAAAAAGTTAGCCATTCTGCTCCTTTTTTATCATGACGTGTAAATAATTCCGAGAATAAATCATTACCAAGAATTAGGTAAAGGTCTATTTTCATCCATTTCTGGGTGATATTGTTGAACCAGTGCGAAGATGTCAAAGCAAAAGCTTCAAGTATTTTAATGTTGGATTTTCTTTCTCAATAAATGATTCAATATTAAAGTATTGCTCATTATTGCGATTTTCGTGTCACTTTCTACGCAACAACAAAATCCTGTTTGTGAACCAAAGCCAGCGAATAAAGATTCGGTGTGGAATCGACTGCAATCGTAAGTTCCTTCAAGTTCATTCCTCAGATTGGAATCAGAAATGTAACAAAGACGCCCCTCTGAAAGACAATACGCGAATAAAATAAAGAGGCCCGTAAATTATGAAACAATTAGCGTGCACCATCCCGGAAGATACCAGCATCAAGTGGTACATTTTGGACTACACCGATGAAACAAAACCAATCACAGTGAATGAATCTCTTTTAAGCAGTCAGCAACTTTTGGCAAAATTAATGCGATGTTCAAAGCTGGAAAAAACGAGGAAAAAAAACGAAAAAAAAAGTTCAAAGCACTCTCTCTGTTTCACACACTATTTCGTTCCTTCGCGTCGAGACCTTTGACAGTACTCTCGAAATAGCGTGTGAAACAGAGAGAGTTGGACTTGAACTTTAAACGATTTTTATTCGTGATTTTTTGCATTTTTTTCAGCTTTGGACATCGCATAACTGATCCATTACCAATAGATCCACGTATGTTGAGTCATTTAAGCAATCTACGAGGTTCATATCATTAATTTTCAGCGCGACAAATTGAAAAATGTGTTCGAATCGATAAAGCTCTTAGCACAACAATATATCGTGCGGAATTACCGAAATGTAAAGTATATAGCATTTTACCTCTACGGTTTTTGTACAAATATAGCATCAACGGAGTCATGGTTCCCCATCAGCATATCATATCAAAATCGTGAATTATGTGAGTTTTATCCACTAGACAATTTTTTTAAATACTGGATTTACAATTTATAACAGAAGTGCATCTATTTTTCAAGATTTAGCTTCAAAAAGAGGGGTAGAAAAACGTAGATTCCGATATTTGAACGCTGGTCAACTTCCCGTATTTATATAGAGCATCTGATCTCAATTTAGAGCATTAATTGGCAAAAAAACTACTTTTTCGGCACTTTTAAGAGTTTTAAATTAAAACATGTAAATTTTCAGCATTGGCCAAGTTCTGGAAGATAATAGCATGCAGGTTGAGGCTCCCAAAAAATAAGAAAAAAGGGTGACTGGGATTGCTTCTACCCAAATTTATGTGTTCAAGTCCTAGGCATAGGCTTGAACACTTTATCATGTGGTTGAATAAATAAATTGTTCTTTTTTAAGGAAAAAAATTATGAAAACTCACTTTTCCAACTTCTCATTCATCAATTCCGTATTTCGAATCTCGACCTCCATCTTTCTCAACGTCAGAATATCGCGTTTTTGCTCAAAGCTCAGCGAAACCTCAGCCGGTTCCGTCAATCTTGGCCTTTTCAAACATGGCGTGACAGCTACACTAGTCGACGTGGGTTGAGCAGAAGCTGAAGATGAAGAAGAATGTACCACAGAAGAAGGTGTAGAAGAAGTAGATGGTCCGGGTGGAGATGAGTAGACGGATGGTGCGGTGGCGGATCGTGACGTCATCCGTTTGGCGCCAGGACTTTTGGTGTTGGTGGGACGAGAGAGGGCGGCCAGGGATTGAGCGGCGTCGACTGATAGACATGTCTGAGCGCTGACTTTGTGCAACATTTCGAGGAGATTTGGTGGATTCTGATTCGGCACATGCTCCGGATTCTCTTTCAAATCAAAGCTCGTGTTGAGCTCCTGGAAATGTGGATTTTCAAACATTATTTTGAGCTCACAAAATGCTCCAAACCATATCAAAATGGGCAGCAAAACATTCCAAATTTCATGAAAAACCCAAAAATCCCATCAACTAACCGGTGTTTCGGCACTATCCTGATTTACCGATCCCAAAAACGTTTTCAAATATTGTTCAACACTGTCCGTGGATGGTTGGGATGTCTGTGAGAGTGTAGATGATTGTGTCATGAACAACGAAGAGTTGGTGGCCTGATTGACGGCGTTGGCGAGAGCCGTTGTTGAGATGATTTCGAGCACAATTCGATCGAGCTCACTGCAAAAAAATGAGACTTAAAGGCGTGAAAACTAATTTAACAATCAAGATTTGGGGTCAAAATTCAGTTTTTCTGTGTACTTCTCTCGGAGAATAGAAGTTCACCAATCTTGATAAAAATTCTCTAAATCTTGTCCGAGAGAATTACAGATTTCTGATGCTTCTATTTTTGTGTAATCCTCTCGGAGAATGAGACCAATTTTCGTTGAAATTTTCTATATTCTGTCTAAGAGAACTACAAGACTCATTTTCTGTGTAATTCTCGAGAACAATACTATTTTTCTGATGCCAATGGACGTTTTCAGATTTTATCCGAGAGAATTACAAAACTTTGGCCGTGATATTTTACTTTTTCTGTGTAATTCTCTCGGAGAAGAAAAAAACGCCTGACTTGATTATAATTCTCTTTTTTTCAAGAGAACAACAATACTTGTTCAAGATTTTCTGTGTAATTCTCCTGGACAAGTGAAATTTCCTGATATTGAAGTCCCAAATGTTGTTGTCCGAGAGAACTATGAAACTTCTTTCTTGTTTTCGGTGTAGTTTTCCCGGACAAGTGAATTTTCTTGATATTCAAATCACCCCAATCCTTCTCGAGAGAAATACAAAACTAGTTGCAGATTTCTGAAGCTTCCATTTCCTGTGTAGTTCTCCTGGAAAAGTGAATTTTCTTGCTATCTAATATCCCCAAATTTTGTCCAAGAGAATTACAAAATTTCTTCCAGATTGACGCTTTTTTTCTGTGTCGGACAAATGAATTTTCATGATATTTTAAGTCCTAAATGTTGTCCAAGAGAACTACAAAACTTCTTGGTTGTTTACTGTGTAGTTCTCCTGGACAAATAAAGTTTCTTGCTATCCAAGATCCTCAAATCTTGTCCGAGAGAACTACAACACTTTCTTGTTTTCTGCGTAGTTCTCCTGGACAAGCTTGACTATAGTTTAGTCCATGAGAACTACAAAACTTCGTCCAAATTTATGACGTTTTTTTTCTGTGTAGTTCTTCCTAACAAGTCAGTCTTTTTTAATATCTAATATCCACAAATCTTGTCCGAGAGAACTACAAAAATCTCAACTTTCCCATAATAAACTCACGATAATTTCCCAACCGCTTTCCCCGATTCCCAACTGGGTTTTCTGGAATCGAAAACTTGTAGTTTTTTGATTTCTCCCTGATTTTCCCGCACCCCTTCCCGAATTCTCACCCCAATTTCCCTCCGGGTCGAGCCGTATTCTCGTGTCTCGACAGTGCGTGTCTCCTCACATACTGCCAATCGTGATCGCGTAGCCGAGCCCACGGTTTTCCTTTGTAGCTCTCGAGCCCGTTGTGCTCGACTTCGGCCGCCACTCGTTTCCACGCGTCCTCTTTCGAGCGCGGTGTTACCTGAAGCTGAGCAAGAATTGAGATAAGTGATGTTGTTGAGGGAGGGCAGGTTAATTGTAAATAACCAAGAAAATATACTTAGAATCTGTCAAATTTTAACAAAAATGGCTTAAATTAGTTACATTTTAAATTAGTTACTTAATTACATTTTCTGTTTTTGGCAAGTATTATCGATCAAGAATTGAGATGGTCAATAAATGATAACAAAATTTTGTAAAATCTATTAAAAAATCAGTTTTAGCTTATCGATTAGGCCGATCAAACCAGGCTTGAAAAATTAGCTGCGAAAAATAGTTCCGAATTTTTTTCTGACAGAATTAGACCGAATTTTTTTCGCACTTGTGAAATTGAAATTCGGAACTCAATAAAACCAGTAGTTTTAACTTCAAAATTTTCAAAAAAAAGTCCTGAATTTTTAGAAAAATCCTACGTTTTTTCAGTATTTTTTATTTTGAGCAGTTCCGAAACAATTTCGGAACGAGGTTCCAAACTATTTCAATTCTAAAAAAGGAACTTTTTTTTTAACAATTCTCTTAACTGGTTTGCACAAATTGGAACTCCTTCCGCTTAATTCTGGGCCTGAAAACTTCAAAACATGTCATTTCACATAAAAAATCATTAGAAGAATATTTTTGGGCTAAAGTACTACTTTAAAAAAATTTAATTTAGGGCTATGTACGAAAATAGGGGTCCTAATAAAAAATGAAGGTCCCAAAAAAAGGGGGTTCCTAAAAAACAAGGGTCAGATTTTTTTAGTGAATTTTTTTGCCAGCTTTCCACAATTTTACTAAACGATTTCTCAAAATCTATTTTTCACTAAAAAGTGTTAACAATAATACATAAAAAAAATTTCAAATATTAATTCAGAACTGAAAACCAGCCGTTTAAAGTAGCAAGTAACGGTGAACTAGGCGGCTTTGTACCCAAAAAGAGGTTCCAAAATAATGTCTATAGGGGTCCAAAAAGTAAGGATCCTAAAAATATATATAGGTTCCTAAAAAAAGCAGTGGTCAGATTTGTTTTGTGAAATTTTTACCATTTTTTTTGTTGTAATTTTCTTGAACAATTTTTCACCCTATTTTTCACTACAAGTCGATTTTTTCTTAACACTTTCAAAAATAACTGGACCTCTATTAGGCCCCTTGTTTTGGTACAGAGCCAACTGGGCCTATGAACAGTCAAATAAACACTATTTCAGGCTTTTCAGCTACTATTTCAGGCCTATTTTGCCAAAGAAGACTGTTTAAATTATTTTTAGGCCTGTCAAAATAGGCTGAGCATCATTAAAGGCCTGGTTTGTATTTAGGCTTATCTCAATTTAAAACTATTACCTCATGCCCATCACAATCGCCAAAAAGCTGATTTTTAAATCGATACACAATTTTGACAAACTCGATCTTTTCCTGCAGTTTTTTCTCGCGCGAATCGAAAAACTGTCGATATCTCGCCACTTTCTCCCCATTTTCTCTACAAAAAAAACATGATTAGGCGATTTTTTTAAAAATCATTAAATTCTTACGTCTCATTCCAATCAACACTATTGATGGTATCATCACTGGTGGATTCAGTGGAATTCTGATGGGCTTCAAGTTGGTGCAAATCTGTGACAACTTCAGTTTTCACCAGCGACATAAATGTGTCCACGTCCATTACCTGTAAAGATACAATTGTGCTCTTTCTACAGTACTCTTCTAGGTTAAAGGAGCACACTTAGTCTCGCCGTTTTGGCGGAAAAGCGCCGAGAAATTCGTGGCGGCGCCATATTATGCTTTTTCTTAGAAACAATGAATATGACAAATAATAACAATAAAATACAAAAACAGAGACATCATAACAATAAAATCATATGATTCGATTTGTTGGGGCACATACACATTTCCATAAAAAATTATTGAGAAAAAAATTGGTTTTGGTTTTTTGACAGATGATTTTTTGGACTTTGTGTGACAAAAATGGCCCTTCTAGGAGATATTGAGACCAAAATCAAATAAAATTTTCAGAATTTTTTGCCAAGGTTTCACTCCGACATATGGAAATGCCGAAATTTCAGATTTTTAGGGGGTTTTTTGAAGTTTTGAGACTTTTAGATTAAAATTTCTGAAGTTTAGCGCTGAAACTACAAAAAAATTTCAGATTTTTTCTAAAAATGAATTTTCAGAATTTGAAATTTCAGATTTTGACATCGGAAGGTTCATTTCACGAATCTAAGCTTCAAAAATTTCAAGATTATTAAAAATTCCAGCTCGAAATTTATAGCTGTAGGTCTAGACTTCAGAAAACTGAAAATAGATGGAATTTCCAGAATGCGGAAATAAATTGAATAGAAATCGGTGTTAAAAGCTGAAAATTTCAGCTTTTTTCAGTCTGAGATTTTAACAAAAAAAATAGAGAAAAAACAAAATTGGATATTTTTTGAAAACTTCTGGATATAAGTATCTAAAAATCTACCGTTAAGATTTTTGGTAAAAAAATTTTTGAAGAAAGAATCCACGTGTAAACTTCTGAATATCAGAATTTTGAGCTATACATGTTCAAAATATCCTCCAAATTTCGATTTTCACAGATTTTTTGAAGAATTAACGGTGAAAATATCTAAATATTTCTTTTTCGAAGTATGCTGGGTCAAAAATTCCGTTTTTTTCTGACTAAAAAAAATTTTTAACGAAAAATCAAAGATAAAGTTTTAAACTTTTAAAATCCAGTTTCAAAAAATCGTGAAAACTTTGATTTTCAGAAATTTTTGTTTTCAAAATGCAGTTTTTGCTCCTGGCGGATGAATCCACGTGTAAACTTCTAAATTTCAGAATTTTGCGCTATTCGTGTTCAAAATATCCTCCAAAAGTTGATTTTCACAGATTTTTAAAGAAAAAACTGTGGAAATCTTTAAAAATTTGATTTCTCGAAGATTCTTGGGTCAAAACTTCCATTTTCAGAGCTGAAAACATCAAAAAACAAAGCTAAATTCCAGTTTCGACGCTAAAAATCCGACTTTTCCAAGTTTGGAGCATAAAAAGAGCCCAAAAATAGTATACTGTGTAATAAATAAACACACACATATATCTAATTTTAAATTTTTGAACTATCAATGTTCAAAATATTCCCCATAATTTGATTTTCAGAGAAAAAACGGCTAGAACCACAAAATATCTGATTTTTCTTAGATTTCTGGGTCAAAATTTCGATTTTTAAAGAGCTACAATCAAGAAAAACCAGTCTAAATTCTAATTTCGACGCCAAAAATCCGTCTGGAGCACAGAAAAGAGCCCAAAAAATAGTATACTGTGTAATAAATAAACCGATACATATATCTAATTTCAGAATTTTGACCTTCATATTCAAAATATTCTCCATAGTTTGATTTTCAGAGAAAAAACGGCTGAAACTCCAAAATATCTGTATTTTAGAAGATTCCTGGGTCAAAATTCCAATTTTCAGAGCTAAAAACATGAGAAAACGAGGCTAAATTCCAGTTTCGACGCTAAAAATCCAACTGGAACAAAGAAAAAAGCCCAAAAAATATCTAATTTTTGAAGATTCCTGGGTCAAAATTTCGAATTTTAAAGAGCTAAAATCAAGAAAAACCAGCTTAAATTTAAATTTCGACGCCAAAAATCCGTCTGGAGCACAGAAAAGGGCCCAAAAAATAGTATACTGTGTAATAAATAAACACAAATCTAAATGACAGTTCCCCTTTCTTCAGATGTGCCTAATATTTGCCAACTTTTTTGTCATATGTCAAATGGATTTTTTGACAGCTGCCTAATCATCAACTCACCCACTTTTGAGTGCAAAAATGTCAAAAATCTTTGGGAAAAAAATTTAAATTTTCAGAAAAAAAAATTGAAAATAAAAACGGGGGGTTGCTGAATGTGTCATACGCACATTCAAAACAGCGGAAAATAGAGGCGCTAGGCGGTCAGACAAAAAACCGGGGGAGGAGTATGGGTAGATGAAGAGACGCCGACGGGCAGAGTGACACATTGATTGACATTTGGAGAAAATGAATGACATTGAGAAGGAAAAGAAGAAGATGAAGATGGGTTGAAAATGAGAACTGAGAGAGGATTTCGAAATGTCGTTTTTTGGCGCCAAAAATAGGGAATTTGTCAATCTCAGATGGGATTACTGTAGATCCGAGTCAAATTTTCGAGTCTAGATCTCAATTTTGGAAAATATGTGATATATATTAGAACTGAGCAGGGAAAACTCCTTTTGTATGAGGAATTTTTTGAAATTTTCTACACTTTTCGACGATTTCTACTGTGTTTGAAGAGATTTTTCAGATCTTACTGCAAAAAATCTCAAATTTTTTTCAATGGAAGGAATTTTTTCAAGATTTTTCAGCGCAAAATTTTACGAATTTAGAAATTCACAAAAATTCACAGTTGATATGTGAAATATGCTGAAAATATTGACAAATTTTTCCGCATTTTACCTTTTTTTAAAGAATTTTGACCTAGTTTTTCAGAAATTGAACTTTTTTTAAATTATTTCAGCGCAAAATTTTACGAAATATTTTGAAGATCTTGACAAATATGCCCAAATTTTACCTTTTTCTTAGATTTGTGACCTGGTTTTTCAGAAGTTGAGAATTTTTCAAAATATTCCAGTTCAAAATAACACGGACGACATTCTCCTCTTGAAAATTTGGTTGAAAATCCTAGAACTATTTTTCTAGATACTTCTTATGACATTTTTTTTGAAGTAGGAGACCTATTTTAGGATTCATGACAAAATACACTGTGGGTAGGTAGAAAATTCTACAATTTTTGACAATTTTCGTATATTCTAACTGAACATCTCTGAATTTACCGGCTGAAAATCGTAAAACTGTTTTCCTGTCAAGAAAAATTTTCACTATAGTTGAAATTTCTAAACCAAATTTATTGCTAGGAGTTTTTTTCGTAGTTACAAATTTTTCAAAATTTTCCAGCTCTGAACATTTCGGTTCAAATCAACACAGATGATTTCCTATTTTCGAAAATTAAAATCGTAGAATTATTTTACTAGATATTATTTATAAAACATTATTTTTTGAAGTAGGACCCCTAGGCTTTTATTTATGACAAAATTCACTGCGACCTATTTTCATAGAAAATGGATATTAGGACTTTTGATCAATTTTTTCAAAAACAGAAAAAGTATTTTCTTTATATTCAAAACGTGGATATTATTATTCTGAATAAATGCGAATGAGGTAATAGATACAAAATAATATAATTCTAAATACAATATTCGCTTTTCAGTACAAATTTCGTGTTATTTTGATTAGTCCAGTGAGTAAATAGAGTGTAGGAAACAAATGTTATATTTGAAGATAAAATATCATAAAAGTAGGTAGATATTTAGGATTTTCGAACAGGTTCCTTATGGGTAGGTGAAATAGACTTTAGACAAAATATTATACGAGCAGGTGAAACAGGCTAGGCTTCTTATGTATAGGTAAAAAACGCTGAGATTTTTTACGTTTTTATGGATAGGTAAAATAGGGTAATATTTTCGACATATTTTCCGAAATTAGGTAAAGGAAATAAATGTTAGGATTTTAGACAAAATATTAAATGAGTAGGTAAAATATTCTAGGATTTCCTACCAGGTTTCTTATGGGTAGGTGAAATAGGATAATATTTTCTACGAAGCTTTATATTGGTAGGTGAAAAAGGCTAGGATTTTAGCCTAAGCTTTTTACGTGTAGGTAAAACAGGATAGGATTTTCGACCTATTTTTCAAAATCAGGTAAATGAGGTTAGGAATTTGTCATTTTTACAAAATTTTATTGAATAGGAAATGAATACTAGCCTTTTAGACCAGGTTTCTTATGAGTAGGTTGAAGGTTCTAGATTTTTCTACCATGTTTCTTATGGGTATGTGAAATAGGATAGGGTTTTGTCATTTTTACGAAATTTCATTGAATAAGAAATTAGTAGGATGATAGACAAAATACTGTATAAGTTGGTAAAATATGCTAGGATTTATTACAAAGCTTCGTAAGGGTAGGTGAAATAGGATAATATTTTCTACGAAACTTCATATTGGTAGGTGAAAAAGGCTAGGATTTTCGTTATTTTTACCATTTTTTTTTACTTTTCTACTAAGCTTTTTATGGGTGGGTAAAGTATGATAAGATTTTCTACCAGGTTCCTTATGGGTAGCTGAAATAGGCTAGGAATTTAGCCTGAGCTTCTGGTGAAATAGGACAGGATTTTTTTTTGTTGCTATTTTTACCGATTTTCATTGAGTAGGAAATAAATACTGTGATTTCAGACAAAATATTCTATGAGTAGGTAAAATATTTTTGGATTTTCTACGAAGCTTCTTATTGGTAGGTAAAGTATGCTAGGATTTTCGACATATTTTTCGAAATTAGGTAAATGATGCTAGGATTTTAGACTACGTTTTTTAAGGGTAGGCGGAACAGGATAGGCTTTTCCACCCATTTTTAGTCATTAGGTGAATAAAGCTGTGATTTTCGATTAAGTTTCTGATTAGCAGGTAAAATATACAAGGATTTTCTACCAAGCTTTTTATGGGTAGGTGAAACAGGATGATATTTTTGACATATTTTCCAAAGTTAGGTAAAGAAAATAAATATTAGGATTTTAGATAAAATATTAAAAGAGTAGGTAAAATACTCTAGATTTTTCTACGGGGTCCCTTATGTATAGGTGAAATAGGATAAGATTTACTACGAAGCTTCATTTTGGTAGGTGAAAAAGGCTATTTTTTTTCATTTTCACAAAATTTCATTGAACAAGAAATAAATACTAGGATTTTAGAAAAAATATTCTATGAGTAGGTAAAATATTCTTGGATTTTCCACGAAGCTTCTTATTGGTAGGTGAAAAAGGATAAGATTTTTAACAGACATTATTACTGAGTAGGAAATGAGTTCTAGTATTTCCGACAAAGTTTCCTATGGCTAAAAATGTAAGTTGAAGTTTTTCAAATTGATTCTCTTTAAAAACCTGTACTTTTCCGACCTGAAAATTCGGAAAACTTCAGAAAATATGACGACAGAAGCCGAAATGTCAAAATTGTCAGGTGAATTTGTGAATTTTTGTGCCAATTTCGACTATATTAGGCTAGAATTTTCAGTTTTTAAGTTTGAAGTTGGGTTTTGGGCCTGTTTTAGAACCCAATAAGGTCCAAAATATGACAAATTCTCAAATAAAAAACTCACTTTTCTTGTTTCCATTTCCAGCTTTCATTCCATCATCTCATCTCACCTGGAAAAAACGAGAAAAGGAGCAAAAAATTCGTGAAATTGAACAACGTCTCTTTTTTCAAGGTAACTATGGTGATAACAAAACGACCACAAAAAATTGTATGAAAAAAAATACACTTTCTTCTCAGGTATTTTTATATTTATAATATATATCAATTAAAGAATAACAACAAGGGGAAATGGGGGGAATTCGAAAAAAGAACAACAAAAATTCGAATTTCAGCCAATTCTGAAAATATCGCGTTGTTTTGACTATAAATTAGTGAAAATAAGCCAGAATTTTCGTAGATTTTCCGGAAAGTAGGAAAAATAAGCCAGGATTTTTAACGTTCGGAAAACATCATACTTTTCCTAGTTTAGAAGAACCAGGTCGAAAATTGTAGCATATTTTTCTTAACCATGAAAAGTGCTGAAAATCACAACTTATTCTACCTACTAGGAAAAATAAACTACGATTTTTCACCTGATTTTTAGGAGTAGGGAAAATATGCTACTATTTTGGACCTTATTTTGGGTTTCACCCTATTTTTTTCATTAAAAAAACTTATTTTTTTCGAAATATGCGAATTTTCAGCAACTTTGCAATCAATTTTCGAACTCCCTCAAAATAACAACAACAAAAAACAAAGTTTCCGCCTTCTATCTTCTCGGCGGAGCAGGTGGAAGTGTAGAAGTCACCGTTTCGACCAAACTCGTCAATTCCTCCTCGTTCGGAAATCTCTCTTCAGTTTCTTCAACCAATAATTGGATCTAAACATTAAAAAAATATTTTTCTACCCAAAAAAAAAAAACAAAAACTCACATCCGCCGGTGCCGACGGTCTCAAATTCACAATTTGCAGCGTTTCGGCCGTGGTCAATTTGAAAGGTTTCAATTTCGGCAAAATCTCGTTGATCATTTCAGAGTTTTGCGTTGCGGCCGGTGATGCTTGCAAATATTTTCGCGTCTCCCAAACCACTGTATTCAACATTTTCAACTTCTCCGACTTTTTCTCCTCATCCTTCTTCATATTTTTCAAAAATTCTAAAACCTCGCAGTTCGTCAACATTGTCACTCGCTTTTTAACCACTTCCATCTTTCTGAAATTTTTTATTTTGTCTGAAATTCTCTGAAAAAACAAAAAAAAACAAAAAGAAAAGAAAAAAGCCAACTTCCCCGAGAGAACTACAATTGGTCTCCTAGGCCACAAAACCTCGTCCATATTAAAAATATTAATTTTTTTGAAAAAAAAAAAACTTTATTTGGCATAAACAGCTTCCCAATCATAGGGGAATTCTTTCAAATGTTGTCTCTTCATAAATCCACGCAAAATCGAATAAATAAATCCATAATTGGGCTCGGAGAAGAAGGTGAGTCCATCGATATGGCTCATAATCTGTTTATACTCGGCAAATGGACATCCACTGAGCAATTGTTGAATCATTGGCTCATTTCTCGCATTTTTCTTCATGTCTCCAACTTCTTTCAGATCCGATACGACTTTCCAGGGAAGAGAGGCGTTGGTAAAGTCGACGAGCATGTAAAACCAGGACTCGACATCGTCTTTTCGACCGTGCTCATTTCCGTCGTGTGAAGCGATTGGAGCATATCGAGGAGTTCCTGAATAAGGTAAATTTTATAGTTTTCAATGAGAAATCGAAGAATTAGAGCAAAAATTCCAATTTTTATCGAAAAAAAAACTAACATTTGTGTGGGAAAACCTATTTTCTTCGAAAAATATAAAAATTTTACCATTTTTTATTAAAAAAATCAAATTCTACCAAAAAAAAAAAACAATTTTTCACTGAAAAAGTTGAAAAATCCCACAAAAATAACATTTTCATTGAAAAAATCTAAATTTCGACAAAAAAAAAACCCAATTTTTATCGAAAAAAAAGTATAAAATTTGTGTGAGAAAAGCTTTTTTCTTCAAAAAATCAAAAATTCAACAAAAAATCAAAATTTTCGGCAGATTTTGATTGAAAAAATCTGAAATTTAACAAAAAAAACATTTTTCTTGTAAAAAGTCTGAATTTCACAAAAAAAACCTTGTTTTCTTCAAAATTTGGCCAAAAACCCAATTTTTTATTTAAAAAAATCAAAATTTCATCAAAAAATAGTTTTTTATTGAAAAATTCAAATATTATTTTTAAAAACAACTTTTCATTGAAAAAATCTGAATTTTGACAAAAAACCACTTTTATACTGAAATGTTCAAAACTTTAACCAAAAACCCAATTTTTTTCTTTAAAAATACAGAAATTTTACCAAAAAAGCCGTTTTACATAAAAAATTTCAAAAAATTTGACCAAAAACCAATTTTTCACTGAAAGGTTCAAAAAATATTACAAAAAATCATTTTTCATAGAAATTTTTTTTAAATGGCAAAAAGCCAATTTCAGATAGAAAAATTCAAAAATTCGACCAATTAACCACTTTTATACTGAAATATTCAAAAAATTTACCAAAAAAACCATTTTCATTGAAAAAATCTAAATTTAACGAAAAAATATAATTTTTCATTGAACATTTTAAAAATTTTACCATTTTTCATGAAATATTCAAAAATTTTACCAAAAAAAATCTTTTTCACTGAAAAATCTGAATTTTGACAAAAAAAAAACATTTTTAATTCAAAAATTTAAGAAATTCACCCAAAACCCAATTTTTTACCGAAAGATTCAAAAAATTCGACAAAAAAAAAATTTTTTTCACTGAAAAAAGTTGAAAAATTGCACTAAAAACCATTTTCTAATCCAAACCTTCAAAAAATTCACCCAACAACCAATTTTCATTCAAAAAAATTTGAAAAATTCCACCAAACAAAACCACTTTCATTGAAAAAAATCAATCCAAAGTCAAAAAAGGGCCATTTCCGGTCCAAAATCAAAAAAAAAAAAACATGAACTTCAACCAAATTCAGCCCCTACAGTACCCTACTACTACAGTAATCTCCTATACTTCAAAAATTAGATCAGAAAAACGATCTTCAACCGAAAAATTCCAAAATTTTAGCAAAAAAATTATATTTTCTTCAAATTTCAGGTTAAAACAAGGTTTTATAATTCCCAATAAAAAGTCCAGACAACATTTTTTCAGTCCCTACAGTACCCCCCTCGTCCTACAGTACCCTACCTCTATACGGTGCCTTTTTTCTCGCCTGAATCATCGTATTGCTATCATCCACAAATCTTCGACACAACCCAAAATCGAGCACATAAATCTTGCGCAGCTCATTGAATTCGGCCCGTCCCACTGTGAAATTGCCCGGTTTCACGTCGCGATGCAAAAATCCGCACCAGTGGAGCTCTTCGAGCGCCTCCAGACACTGAATCGATGCTCCGATTGCGCAGCCCAATGTCAAATGTCCGTTGGGTCCCGTCTTTTTGGCGTCCTGAAGCGATTTGCCCAGGAATTTCATGACAATATAGTTGAAGTTGGAGAATCGGCCCTTGTCAATGAGGGTGGCCATGTGTTTGGCTCGTCGAGCTGTCATTTTTTGCATCACGTAGAGCTCGAGTTTGAGCAGCTGAAATTAGTTTTTGATGATTTTGAGGGACAAAAATGGGACTGAATTTACTACCAAAAAATCAATGAAAAACCCCATTTTCAATGGGTAAGGTGGCCAAGGATTCACTATTAGGGCTGAAATTTGAGTTCCAGATAATTTTTGAAACCAAAAACTAAAGTTTGATACCAATTTAGGAATTCAAAAAAAAATTGAGGTTCTAGAAAAACGTTTACTGTTTCAGAAAATGGTCATAAGTTTTTTCCCTATTGAATTTTCAATAATTTTTGAAATTTTTGTATTAAATTTAAAAAAATCTGGGTTCTGGGAATATTTGACTGAAAATCACGTAGAGCTCGAGTTTGAGCAGCTGCAAAAATGGGTCATTTTTTGGGATTCTTAGATTTTTCTGATTTCTAAATCATCAAAAAAAAAAGGTAAAAATGGAACTTATTATCAAGTCAAAATTCGGATTTGCATAGTTTTGATAGAAAACTAGGGAAAATTTGAATTTTTTTTTGCCAAGAAATCAATAAAAAGTCCCATTTCCAATGGTTAAGGTGGCCAAATTTAGGCCTAAGGAAAGTCTAAAAAAAAATTGTGATTTTAAATTAAAAATCTGAAAACCAAAACCTGAATATTCTTCACTTTTTGTATGAAATTCAGAAAATCTGGGTTCTGAAAATATTTGACTGAAAATTTACTGTTTCAGAAAATCTAAATGAACTATTTTGATATTTAGCTCTCAAAAATTGTAAAATTCACCACTAGGGCTGAAATTTGAGTTTCAGATGATTTCTGAAACCAAAAACTAAAGTTTGATATACGATTTTTAGGAATTTTTAAAAAAATTGAGGTTCTAGAAAATTCTTACTGTTTCAGAAAATGGTCATAATTTTTTTCCCCATTGAATTTGTAATAATTCTATTGCTTCTAATAGATGTTGAATTTGAAAAATTATACATTCTTCCCTTTCTCGGAAATTTCAACCCTAATTTTCAAAATTTTTTTGGTTGAAAAAATCAATTACAAACTTAGTTGGGAACCTAAATAATTTAAAAGTTCTGATTTTAACTCAAAATTCTGAAAACCAAGTGTTCAAAATGGGGTCCAATTTCTGAATTCAGCAAAATTTGCACATTTGTTGTATGAAATTCAAAAAATCTGGATTCTGAAAATATTTGACTGAAATTTAACTGTTTCAGAGAACCTATATGAATTATTCTGATGCTTCACTTTCAATTTGTACTCAACGATTTCAAGAACCACTTCTAAGGCTGAAATATGAGTTTCAGATGATTTCTGAAATCAAAAACTGATGTTCGGTATCGATTTTCAGGAATTCAGAAAAAAAGTTGGGGTTCTAGAAAATGTTCACTGTTTCAGAGAATGGTCATATTTTTTTTCCAACAGAGACTGTAATATTATTTAGAAAAATTTCTACACTTTTTGTGTGAAATTCAAAAAATCTGGCTTCTGATAATATTTGACTGAATTTCTGAAAATTTACTGTTACAGAAAATGGTCATTATTTTTCTTTCTATTGAATTTGTAATAATTTCTTATTTGTTGTTCGAACTTGGAAATTCATAGATTTTGTCCCTTTCTCAGAAATTTCAGCGTTAATTTTCAAAATTTTTCGGTTCAAAAATTATATAGAAGAAAACCTGAATTCAAAAAAAATTTTGAATTTTTTTTTTCAAAAATCAATAAACCCCCAAATTTAGGCCTGTTTTATGTCAAAAGTTTCTATTTGAACTTAAAAATCTGAAAACGAACGGTTCAAAACGGGGTCCAAAACCTGAATTCAGTAAATTTTCTATATTTTTAGGTTTTATTCAAAAAATCTGGGTTCTGAAAATATTTGACTGAAAATTCTGAAAATTTACTGTTTCAGATAATCTATATGAATTATTTTGATGTTTCAATTTCAATTTGGATTTAAACCCAACCATTTCTAGGGCTGAAATCCGAGTTTCAGATAATTTTTGAAAACAAAAATTGAAATTTGTTGTCTTGATTTTCCGTAATTCAGAAAAAAAACTGCGGTTCTAGAAAATGTTCACTGTTTCAGAAAATGGTCATAATTTTTTTCTATTGAATTTTTAATGTTTTTCGCCATTTTTCAAAGAAACATCTGAAAAATCTCATCTTAAAGACATCTAGCCAATTGGAAAAATTATTTTTTGCACTAAAAATTTCAAAATCAAGCAAACAAGCTTGTTCGCTCCATTGAGAACAACAATTCGTTCGGACTACGGTAGTTGCTCCAAAAAACTATAAAATCAAAATCCGAAAAAAAACTGACCGGAATCTTTTCGCCAACCATTTCCGCCTTCAACGCATGCTCATTCCCATGCTCATCTCTCACCGCATAAACTGCTCCAAATGTTCCTTCTCCCAATTTTTTCGTAGCCTATAAAAATCTCCTTTTTGGGGGGTACTGTATGTACCTTTAAAGGGACTTACAGTGAAACGATCAACTTTTTCTCCAGTTTGCAATTGAATAATAACCGGTGCTGCCATGTTAAAAAAGCAAAATACCAAAATGAGCAAAAATAAAATTTTTTTTTGGATTTTTTGGAAAAAAAAGGAGGTCACGTTGAAAAATAGCATTTTCAAATAATTTTTTGAGTTGTAGGTCAATTAATGAAACTGTGTGTAATGTTAAGGAAATCCTTCGAAAAAAATCGAGAAAATTTTATTTTTTATTTTTTTGAAACAGTGAAATTTTACAAAATTAGAATTTTCATGAATTTTGTGCAACTTTATAACAAAAACTTCAAAATTCATTTAGGAAAAATACAAAACTTGTTTTGGATAATAAAAAAAACATTTTCGGCTCAAAATCTTGAAACTGGCTCAAGATTTTCGAAATTTTTCCATGTTCAATAAAATCTTGTAAAATTGATTTAAAAAAAAATTTAAAACAGTAAAATATTACAAAAATTTACAGAACTTAACTGATTTTTAAATTGAAAAAGTGATAATACAAATCCTTCGAAACAGTGAAAATTTTAAATTTTCCTGAATTTCAGAATTTTTTTTATCATTCTAATGGGAATTATTAGACTGTTTCAATTAAAACTGAACATTTCACGTGATATTATATAAGTTTTTTGAAACAGTGAAATTTTTCCCATTTTTCAGCGAATTCACGTCAAAAATTTATTTGAATTTAACCGTAAAATGTTCAAATATTTACAAGGGTACCTAAATTGTGGGGGAAAAGAGAGAAACGCTGAAATTCAAGGTCGAATGAGCATTTTCCCAATATTTTTGCCATTCATCATATCAACAAAAGCGGCTGGCCCATTTTCAAGCCCATTATAGATCGTTTCCTTGACCTGAAAAAAATGAAAAATATTTTTTTTGTTGAAAATGTAGTAATATTTTCTAAATTTTAGTAATATTTTCAAATATTTTCTAAAATTTAGTAATATTTTCAGATATTTTCTAAAATTTAGTAATATTTTCAGATATTTTCTAAATTTTAATAATATTTTCAGATATTTTCTAAAATTTAGTAATATTTTCAGATATTTTCTAAATTTTAGTAATATTTTCAGATATTTTCTAAATTTTAGTAATATTTCCAGACATTTCTTAAAATTTAGTAATATTTTCAGATATTTCTTAAAATTTAGTAATATTTTCAGATATTTTCTAAAATTTAGTAATATTTTCAGATATTTCCTAAAATTTGGTAATATTTTCAGATATTTCCTAAAATTTAGTAATATTTTCAGATAATTTCTAAAATTTAGTAATATTTTCAGATATTTTCTAAAATTTAGTAATATTTTCAGATATTTTCTAAAATTTAGTAATATTTTCAGATATGTCCTAAATTTTAGTAATATTTCCAGATATCTCTTAAAATTTAGTAATATTTTCAGATATTTCCTAAAATTTAGTGATATTTTCAGATAATTTCTAAAATTTAGTAATATTTTCAGATATTTTCTAAATTTTAGTAATATTTCCAGATATTTCTTAAATTTTAGTAATATTTTCAGATATTTCCTAAAATTTGGTAATATTTCCATTTTTCACCCCAAAAACTTACAGTAATCCTCTTCTGCTGTAACCATTCTGACAATTGTTCAATGGCTTCATCCCATTCATCTTTATACATCAAAACAAGATATCGATCCCTTCGAAGTTTACGCTCTTCAATTATCCGTTGGGTCTCGATTGGAATTGGTGGAGGGTACGGTAGATCAGTATTATATACGGCGATTTGACCACAAAGGATGATGCGACCTCCGGGATTCATCTGAAAATGACAAAATTAAAATTTATTACTGGTTTCCAAATTCAGATATTTGTCCATTAAAAACTCTTCTTTAGTTTTTACACATAAATTTTTTGAAACTGATATTTTGCTCATGTCCCTTTAATGATATCTACAGTATCCTTACCTTCTTGATAACCGCATCCGATATTTTTCCCCCAACATTATCCCAATATATATCCACTCCTTCACTGGCCACATCCTCTAATCTCTTCTCAATATCCTCTAATTTATAATCAATCGCCTCATCGAAACCGAGCTCTTCCTTGAGCACCGCGCACTTCCGCGCACTTCCACAAATCCCGATAACTTTGGAGCATCCTTCGATTCGAGCAATTTGTCCCGCAAGGCTCCCACAACTACCCGCGGCTCCCGAAATTACAATGGTTTGCGGGCGGGATTTGTCGATTCGCGCCTGGAGAACAAAAAAGGCTTCTATAATGTATCTATACCCAAATTTCATGCTGATTCTGAATTTTTCAGTGAAAACAATCACAGAATTCAAAATCTACGTGAAAAACTAGGCCTAGCAACTTTTTCAACAAAAAAAACTTCAGGTGGGGTTCGAACCCTTGACCTCTCGGCCCATAGATTTACAATGTTTCTAGCCTGAAAATTCATGCTGATTCTGAATTTTTCACTGAAAATGACTGAAAATTCGGGATTTACGTGAAAAACTACCTCTGTCATGTTTTTCAAAAAAACAAAAAAAAACTTCCAGTGGGGTTCGAACCATTGACCTCTTGGCCTATAGGTTTTCAAAGTCTCTAGACCAAAATTTCATGCTGATTCTGAATTTTTCACTGAAAATGACTGAAAATTCGGGATTTACGTGAAAAACTACCTCTGTCTAGTTTTTCAAAAAAAAAAAAAAAACTTCCAGTGGGGTTCGAACCATTGACCTCTTGGCCTATAGGTTTTCAAAGTCTCTAGACCAAAATTTCATGCTGATTCTGAATTTTCTACTGAAAATGACTGAAAAATTCGAAATCTACGTGAAAAACTAGGCCTACCAACTTTTTCAAAAACAAAAAATTAATAAAAACATCAAGTGGGGTTCGAACCCTTGGCCTCTTGGCCTATAGGTTTTCAAAGTCTCTAGACCAAAATTTCATGCAGATTCTGAATTTTCTGCTGAAAATGACTGAAAAATTCGAAATCTACGTGAAAAACTAGGCCTAGCAACTTTTTCAACAAAAAAAACTTCAGGTGGGGTTCGAACCCTTGGCCTCTTGGCCTATAGGTTTTCAAAGTCTCTAGACCCAAATTTCATGCTGATTCTGAATTTTTCACTGAAAATGACCAGAAAATTCAGAATCTATGTGAAAAACTACCTTTTTTCGAATCCCTAGAAGAGCTGTGATTCCTGATGACAATCCAACACACGATAAAATAACAGAAGGAGAGAATCCAGGTGGAAGATTTATCTGAAAAAAATAGGGTATAATTTTTTTTTTTGGAAGATTCATAAATTTTTGAAATATTCATTAGTGCACAAAAAAATTCTCAAAAAAGTCATTATTTTTAATCTGAACACAGAAGTAAAAAAAATTGGCCAATATTTTTATAGTTCTAGAAGTACCTGAGTTTTTTTTTTAAATTCAAGTTGGTAGGACTAGTTTTTCACAGAGATTTTAAACTTTCTAGTCATTTTAAGTGAAAAATTCAGAATCTACATGAATTTTCAGGCTAGAAACCACGAAAACCTATAGGCCAAGAGGTCAAGGGTTCGAACCTTCTCACCTTGACCAAATCCGACCCAAATTTCATGTAGAATCTGGATCTTTCACTAAAAATGACTTAAAAATTCAGAATCTACGTGAAAAACAAGCCCTAGTAACTTTTTTCAGAACAAAAAATTGAATTTTTTGTGCCTACCTTTACCAAATCCGACCCTTCCGCTATGAAATACTTTTTCTTGTATTTTCATGCTGATTCTGAATTTTTCACTGAAAATGGCTGACAAATTCGAAATCTACGTGAAAAACGAGTCCTGGTAACTTTTTCAAAAAAAAAAAAATTTATAAAAACATCAAGTGGGATTTGAACCCTTGACCTCTCGGCCCATAGATTTACAATGTTTCTGGGGGTCAAATTTCATGCTGATTTTGAATTTTTCACTGAAAATGACTTAAAAATTCAGAATCTACGTGAAAAACAAGCCCTAGTAACTTTTTTCAGAACAAAAAATTGAATTTTTTGTGCCTACCTTTACCAAATCCGACCCTTCCGCTATGAAATACTTTTTCCATGTCCACAATTTGACACATCCTGTGACAATATCTCCAACCGCCAAACTACATCCACTCCCAACTTTTTCCACAATTCCAACTCCTTCCAAACCATCGACAGGTTCTCCGATTTGATATGCTGCTAGATAATCGACACCAGATGAGTCATTCATTCGACACCGCTGAAATCTACAGCATGATTTTCGTGGTGGGACCTATAATATATGTACCTGCGCGGGATCTGTTGATAGAAATAGGGTTCGAACGATGCATTGGGTTGAGGTGGTCAGTTTTGGCTTATCGATTTGTATTACGTCGAAGCAGTCCACTGTTGGAGGATTGTTCTCGCCTGGAAAAAGATGAGAAATATCCTTGCAATGTTTCTCTCTCCTCATCGCTGACACAATAGCGCAGTGGTAGTGTTCTAACCGATGGATCTCACGGCCGCTGGTTCGGTCCCCATGGCTGGCATATTTTTTTCCAATTTTTTTTTTTAATTTTCAGATAAAGCGCCTAGAACCATCTTTTACAGTTTTATATTTTTTTTTCTATGAAATATTTGATTCATATCGTTTTTCAAACTTTTTCCACAAAAAAATGGATTTTTTTTTGAAAATTCCTAAAATTTCTAGATTTTTGTTCGTTTGGACATGTAATTTGTCTTCTAAACTTTCGAATCCAATTTTTTAGAAAAAAAAACTTCGAAAATTCAAAAGTTCTCCGAGAGAACTACACATGGCGGACTAGGAAACCAACTCGGCCATTTCATTTATTTTTGTTTTTCGTCGTTTTTTCCCCTAAAAACTCGAATTTTCAGCATTCCAAGTGTATGAACAACTCAAATTCAGAAATACCAAAAATGAGCAAAAAAACTTATAACGTTTTTCACAAATTTCATCAATAGAAAATTAAAATTCAAGTTTTTCCACAAAAAATGATTTTTTTTTTGTAAATTCTGAAAATTTTCAGGTTTTTGCTTGTTTGGACATTTCATTTCTTTTCTAATCTTTCAAATCCATTTTTTTCGAAAAAAAAACTGAAGTTTTAACGGTCTCCGAGAGAACTACACATGACGGACTAGGAAGCCAACTCGGCCATTTCATTTATTTTTGTTTTTCGTTATTTTTTCACCTAAAAATCAAATGTTCAGCATTTGAAGTGTGTAAACAACGAAAATTCAGAAATACCGAAATTGAGCAAAAAAATTACACCGTTTTTCACAAATTTTGTCAATAAAACATAAAAATTCTATTTTTTTTTTTGAAAAAAAGCTAGATTTTTCGAAAATTCTGAAAAAAACCTGAAATTCCTAAATTTTTGCTGTCAATATTTTTTTGTTTTTATATTTATTTTCCTTCTGAATCTCACAAACACATTGTTTTTCGTAAAAATTCGAAAATTTCGACGTTTTCCGAGAGAACTACACACGGCGGACTAGGAAACCAACTCGGCCATTTCATTTATTTTTGTTGTTTATCCCTTAAAAAGTGTAATTTTTAGCATTCCAAGTGTATAAACAACCCGAATTCAAAAATACCAGACTTCAGAAAAAAATATTCCAACCTGGTCTTTTCACGAAAACCACAACTTGATTCTCATCATTTCCAGCCGATGATGACGTCATTTTGCTGAAAATCGCGCAATATTTTCTATTTTTAAATGACAAGGTGAGGAAAAACGAAATTTTTCAAGAAAAATGGGCAAAAGCGGCCAAAAATTAAGCAAGTCCAAAGAAAATATGTGTGTTCAGGTACAAAATACGCGATAATTTTTAGTGTTTTCTAATTTGTCGCATAATAATCATCATAATACACCATAGAATACAAATAAGAAAAGAGATGGTCAATTGATAAAAAGAAAAAAATGGGCGGAGCCTCCGGGCAGAAAAACACGAGGTAGGCGAGAGATTGAGAGAGCGCAGAGATATGGATACGTCATTTTAAATAATTAGGAGGAGAGGAGAAAGAACAACAAATTTTGATAAAAATTAACAAAATACAGTGCGCGAGTTTTTTAAATTCGAAATTTTCATTGAAAAACGGGAATTTTGGGGTCTTTCAAGCTCTAAAAACGATTTTAGCTAAAAATTTGACAATTTTCACGTTTTATGTTGAATTAAAAATTAAAATAGGGAAATTCAATTTTTTCTTTAAAAAAAAATCCGATTTTTCGATCCAATAATGAGATTTTATACTGAAAAATTGAAATTTTAGCAATTTTTCCATGATTCAAGCGATTATTAACGTGGGTTTGGCTGAAAATTTCGAGAAAAATCTAATTTTTCAGAGCTTTCTGTTAAATTTTAAAAGAAAAATTGAAAATTTCAATTTCTCTGAAAAAAAAACCCGATTTTTCGATCTCAAAATTGAGATTCAAAGTTCAAAATTTGAATTTTCAGCAAATTTTTTCAAGTTGACGTGGGTTTGGCTGAAAATTTCAAGAAAAATCTAATTTTTCAGAGCTTTCTGTTCAATTTGAAAATTAACCCTAAAAATTCCAGTTTTTGATTAAAAAATTCAGAATTTTTTGAATTTTCAAATATTTTAAAGTTTTTTCTAAAAAATTTTCAATTTTAGCTCGAAAAATTCCCTGAAAAAATCTGACTTTTTCTTGAAAGTAGAAATTTTTGTGAAATTTAGGTTTTTATGTTCAAAAATGTGTAAATTGAATTTTTATTTCCAAAATTTAGAAATTTGAGTTCAAAAACCGTTTTTTTTTCCCAAATCGAGTTTTCCCTTGAAAATTCTGTGATTTTTCTTAAATTTCAGGTTTTTGAAGGTAAGATTTCAGTTTTTGTTCAGAAAAATAAAGAAAATTCAAAATTTCAAAACTATTTTCCAGCCCAAAATCGATATTTCGGATCAAAACCAAACTCAAAAAAAAAAACCAATAGAGAAGAACATTTTCACAGGCTTCAAAAATAATAAACAATAAAAAATAAAACATATAAAAAAACGAGAATAGAAAACCCGAAAGTTTTTAAAAAAGAAATCAGTTAAAATTGAAAAAAAAAAGTGGAGAGAAAATTGAGTATAACTAGGGACCTGAATTTTCACGGGAGCCTATTCGTTCCAGACCGGAATATATTGGATAAAAACAAGACGAGAGAAAAAACAGAAAAAAACCGAGGAAAAATCTACCAGTAGGCTAATTATTATTATTGAAATGGGTAAAATTCGATCCTATGCGGGTGATTGTATTGGCGGGCGAATCGGATTATTCCCATTCGGTGGTTCCGGGTGGTTTACTTGTCATGTCGAGGAGAACGCGGGAGACACCCATCACCTGGTTACGGATACAGAAATCCATCTCGAGAACTGTCTGCAAAATTGAAAAATTTATGTATGATTATTGGGTGAAATTTCGAAAAATATACATATTTTCTGTAATTTTAGCACAAAAATTTTGGGGAAACGTTAAAAATTTGAGATTTTTTTCAAAATTCTTCTAATTTCTAAACAATTTCGATAATTTTTCAAGTTTATTCATTTTTTTCAGAATTATTTTAGCTCTGAAAAAATTAAGACAAACAATATTTTTAGAGTTTTCTATATTTTGAAGTAATTTTAGCACCATTTTTGCTTAAAATAAGTTTTTTCTTTAAAAAATTACAGTGATTTTTTCAATTTTCAAAAATTTCGATTACTTTTCAAGTTTATTCATTTTTTTCAGAATTATTTTAGCTTTGAAAAAATTAAGACAAACAATATTTTTAGAGTTTTCTATATTTTGAAGTAATTTTAGCACCATTTTTGCTTAAAATAAGTTTTTTCTTTAAAAAATTACAGTAATTTTTTCAATTTTCAAAAATTTCGATTTCTTTTCAATCTCAATTATTTTTTTAAAATTATTTTAGCTTCAAAAATTTAGAGACAAGCCATATTTTCAGAGTTTTTTTAATAGAAAAATTCTGATTTTTTTTAAATGGAGCCAAAATTTGATTTCTTTTTAATCTTGAGTAAGTTCAGTTTTTTCTTTTAAAAAATACAGCTATTTTTTGAAATGTTCGAATTTTTAATAAAATCCATGTTGTTAAAAACTGAAAAACTCAAAATTTCAGAGTTTGAAAAATTAGATTTGACACGATTTTTGAGCGAAATATCTAAAAATACACTACTTTGCTATGTTATGAAGGGCAAAATTTCGAAATTTTATTAAAAAATTCGGATTTTTTAGTGAAATGGAGCTAGAAATTTTTGCTTCCAGAATTATAAAAAAATACAGCAATTTTCCAAACTCTTACCTCTTCCGGAATATCTCTAATAGGTTCGGCGGCTATTCCAGTCATGAAATCCGACGTAATAAACGGTCTCAGAACGAAAGAATGTTTGTATGAATTCGGCATCGATGGATTTCTGTCAAATTCCACCGGAATCATGACAACTGGCATCTGGAAAAAGAAATATGTTTTGATTTGTGAGAAAATTGTAGATCGAAGATTCTACGTGACGAAGAACCCGGAGTTATTGGCATATCAAAAATTCAACATAGTAATAAAACAATTCACTGTTTCAAACTCAGCACTTATTAAAAAATAGGAAAATGCATTAATCATTATGTCAAAATCTATATGTTTCACTGTTTCAGACTTCGAATGTAGTTTTTCGGTAAATTCTCTAATTTTGTGGATTCGGGTTTTGTTAAATTCAGAAGTTTTTAAGAATTGAAGCCAAAAAAATTTTCAGCCTGAAAAAAACTGTTTTAGATATTTCAAATGAATCTCGTGAAGTAGTTATTAAATTGGAAGATTGAAGATAAATCTAAGTTGGTTCCGATTTTCAGCATCAACTATTTTCAGAAATTTTAAGAAGAAAAAAGCTATTAGTCCTGTAGAATCTGACTTTTGCCTTCTCAAAGTTCCTGAAACCCCATGTTGAGTGTTGAGAATCACTAAATATATAAAATTAAAAAACACAAAAAACAACTTCAGCGTTAAAAACCCACAGTTTCAGTTATTTCAAATAAACCTAAACAATGCGAGACAGTTATTCTTAAGAAAAGATTTTAAATTCTACATATCTGTGTTTTTTCCGATTTTCAGCGTCAACAATTTTCAGAGATTTTGGCATATAAAAAAAATGCATTTTAGTAATAAAAAAATCACTTTTTCAAACTCAGCATTTATCCAAAAATAGGGAAATTTGTTAATGAAAATCCAAAATATTTTGAATGGATTAATTTCTGAAAATCTATAAATTTCACTGTTTCAGACTTATAATGAAGTAAAAAAAATAGGTAAATGCGCTAATAAACATTTTCAGCCTAAAAAATCACTGTTTCAGATATTTCAGATAAACCTGAACCTTGTGAAGCAGTTATTAATTGTAGTAAACCTAATTTGATTCCGATTTTCAGAGATTTATTTCTTCATTTTTTTCCTCAAAAATAACCCCTTACCTGCTGAATCTTATGACCAACATCTGGCATTTTGACACCATTCACCACTCTTCTTCCAAAGAGCACATCAGTCGCCGCCTTGTCCGCCATTTGAAGTTTCTCAATATTTGGTGGAACAAGATACGTTGTCGTCACATTTCGGACTCGATCATGAATCGCCGGACCAAACACGTAGGCAACTCTACAAAAATCGGAGAAATAGGAAGGGTCCTGGCTGGAAATCTACAGTACCTGTTGATATTGTGCAAGAGTTTCGGGACCAAACGAGCGTAGATGAACAACACTTTCCATGGAATTGGCCGTTGATCGGTGGAAATTGCGGCCACGTAGGAGTAACTGCGCGAATCTCCTTGGACACCAACAGTTTTGATGGGGAGTAGGGTTGTACTGAGTACGGAGCGCTGAAAATAAAAAATGCAATTCATAGGTCATGATTTGTTTTCTAGGTCATTCACGGATTTTCTGAGTTATTTATGTGTTTTCTGGGCTAGAAATTGGTTTTTTAGGCCATGAGCTAGTTTCTAGGCCACTCACACAAAAAAACAGGTTATTCTGGTTCAAGATTTAAATTTCTAGATCATTCCTGGTTTTCTAGGCCATATCTCATTTTTCTAGGTCATAGGATTGTTTTTCCAGGGAATTTATCGACTTTCTAGGTCATAGTTTAGGTGGTTAGGTGATTTCTGAACTTTCTAGGACATTTAGGGGGTATTGTGGTCATTCATGGGTTTTACTGGGGCATTTATCGATTTTCAGGTGATTTCTGAACTTTCTAGAATATTTAGGGGGTTTTCGGGTAAATTTTGGGTATTCTATACTAGGAATTGGGTTTCTAGGCCATATCTCATTTTTCTAGGTCATAGGATTGTTTTTCCAGGGAATTTATCGATTTTCTAGGTCATAGTTTAGATGTTTAGGTGATTTCTGAACTTTCTAGGATATTTAGGGGGTATTGTGGTCATTCATGGGTTTTACTGGGGCATTTATCGATTTTCAGGTGATTTCTGAATTTTCTAGAATATTTAGGGGGTTTTCGGGTAATTTTTGGGTATTCTATACTAGGACATGGTTTTCTAGGCCATATCTCATTTTTCTAGGTCATAGGATTGTTTTTCCAGGGAATTTATCGATTTTCTAGGTCATAGTTAGGGTTTTCTAGGATATTTACGGTGTACTTTTGGGCCATTTTTGGATATTCTGGGTCATGATTTGGTGTTCTAGGCCATTCATCGGTTTTCAGGTCATAATTTGGGTCATTTCTGGGTTTTCTTGACAATGATTTGGGGTTCTAGGTCATCGGAATGCGTTTCTAAGTTTTTGGTTTTTTGATCAAATACGGTTTTCTAGGTCATATGATTTGGTTCTCTAGGTCATGATTGAAATTTCTCGGCGATTTATGGATTTTCTGGATCATAATCAGGATTTCTGGGTAATAAATTGTTTTTTATGGATACCCGATTGATTTTCTAGTCTAGAAATTGGTTTTCTAGGGAATGAACAGGTCGTCTAGGTAATAACTTGGTTTTCTAGGCCATGGTTCAGTTCTTTAGGTCATTCAAGGGATTTCTCGGTCGTAACTTAGCTTGTTAGGCCATCGGCCGGGTTTTCTAGGGCATTTATCGATTTTCTAGGTTATTTCCTCATTTTTGGGGTAGTTTTTTGATCTTCTAGGGCCGAAATTCTAGGTCATTATTCAATTTTTAGTGATTTTTCGAGGATTTCGGTAAGATTTTAGCCCCCAGGATTATTTTTAGGCCATAAAACAACTTTCCATGCCTGTTCTAGGTCATAAATTGATTTTTTAGGTCAATTGCTGTACCTGTTCCGCTCCAAGGATCGCCAATTCGGCCGGCGTCACAAGGCTTCTCACATATGTTGCCAATTTCCGGCCTTCGGGCCGCGAATCATACATCCAATTGCAAATCAGCGCCAAATTGTGCTCGGTCTCATCGAAATCCTTGCATCGATACTCTTGCTCTGCGCACAAGATACGAATCGCCAATCCGGGTCCCGGGAACGGGTGTCGTTGCACAATATGATCGGGAAGTCCCAGGTCTTTTCCCAACTCGCGCACCTCGTCCTTGTGGAAATCCTTGAGCGGCTCAATGACTCGACCAAGTCTGCGCAACTCTCTCACGAGCTCCGTATCATTGTGATGCGTTTTGATGGTGTCGGCGTGTCCCGAGGCGAGCAAACTCGCACTTTCAATGAGATCCGGACGAAGTGTACCTTGCGCAAGGAAATAATCATCCTGGTTAAGCTTGAGCTGTTCCATGACAATATCCTTGACACGGATGAATGTGTTGCCAATGATTTTTCGTTTGAGCTCCGGCTCGGTGGCCGCGTCCAGAGTTTTCGAGTTTTCACCAGTTTTCAATTGTTTTTCAGTTGAAGTGCGGAATGTAGTACCAAAACTGTATCCTGCAAAAAAACGGGATTTTCGAGATCTAGAACTTCAAGAACTAGTCTTTGGGGATTAGAACAGAGGTTTTGAAGGTTCAGAACTTGTTTAGGATATTTTTAGCCTAATTTTGAAAAAACAGAAAGCTCCTAAAAGATTTCTCTGTTTGAAAATAAGCTTTCAGAGTTGTTCAGGGTGGTTTTCAGCTTTAACAGGACTTCTGGATTCCTATTTAAGAGCTGGAAATCTCTGAAAAGGAACTCTTTTGGCTTAAAAAGTGATGATTTTTAGCTTTTCTAACGCATCTAGACCTGACTTCAAAGAGCAAAAACCTCTTAAATTGGTCTTTTGGGTTGAAAAAGATGATTTTCAGCTGCGAGCAAGGATTTTCAGATACATATTCAAGGTTCTAAAAGCATCTCAACTCCTTTTTTCACTACTTTAGGAACTTTTTTTGGTTATTTTTTATTCAAATTTCTAAAGAATAATTACGATTTTTACTGATAACATTAGATTTTTGCTTCCAAGTTCACAATAGCAAAAATTTGAATCTTATTTTGTAAAATAGAAAACCCCTAACAAAATGTCTATCTCTGAAAAAACGTTTGCAGCTCTCAGAACTGGTTCAGGATATATTCAAGTTTCCAAATAAACTTATATAGTCATCTCAATGAGCAGAAACCTCGTAGTCAAGATTCATCATGTAAATTGAAGCCATCTGAATTTTTAAAGTGGAGAAAAAACTTGTCCAGGAGTAGTTTTCAGCCTAATTTTTGACTTTTTTGAATTTTTTTGGCATTTTTTTTTCATCATTCGGAGACTAAGGTACTTTTTTTGCTCCGCGCTCCAAACTCACTCAAAACCGGCAAATTAACATCTCGCAAACTCTTCTCCACCGCATCACTCTCATGCATTCTCATAAATCCATTATCAATATGAATGGCCGTGACTCGATCAGCACCTAGAGCTTTATTCAAAAGAGCCGCGCAAACCGTCGAATCAACTCCTCCGGATACCATAACAAGCACTTTTTTGTCTCCAACTACTCGCAGAATCTCTTCAATGCACATCTCTTCGCGCGACTTCATCGTGTATTTTCCAACACAACCGGCGATCTGGAAAATGGGAAATGTAAGCATGAGAAGACGCGAAGAGGAGAAGCATAAGACTAGACCAAGGTAATTACATTAATGTCGCCGTGCACTAATCCGCTTTGCACATTGGCAGGTGTTCAATTTCACCAAATACAACCTTGTTTTGAAGCCCTAAGTAACACATTGGTAGAGGTATAATTAAGGAATTAGTAATCTAGGTTTTCTGGGCGGTTTTCTGGTGAATATTTTTTAGGGGTGGAAGGGGTTCTAAGTTTTGAAAGAGAACCTTAGACTATAGACTTCTGGCATCGAAAATTGAGTCAAATAAAAATTTTCGGGTCATTTTAGGCTTTCAGTGTGGTTCAGGGGACAAAAATGACCTACTAGGCGGAAAAAAAAACGCTGATATTTAATAATTTTCCGTATTTAGAACTTATAAACTGGCTGAAATTGCTGTTTTCAGACTTTTTCAGTTCACAAAAAGTTATGTTTGGCAAATGTGGTTTGACAATTACAGGCTCCTCAGAAGTAACTCTCTATATATGCTCTGAAACAGTAAACTTTGAAATTTACAGCCTGAGTTCATAGGGGTTTTCAGTGGTAATGTAACATCAACATTGTCAAAAACTGAATTGGTAAAATGCGCTTCATTGATAATCATGTTTTTTTCCGAAGAAGCTTGAAAATTTCTCAAATTATCGATGTCAGAATCAATGTTTTGAACTTTTTGGGCTGAGAAGTTGAAAATGAAATATATATCTCTAAAATGCACCTCTGCATCCTTCGAAAAAAGCTCAAAATAATCCAAAATTTAGTTTTTAGCATGAGAATTCCTAGAAAATTCTCCCTAAAGCTGTAAACCGCGCCAATTTTACAATGAAGCTCTCCTTTGATTTACAACTATTGTTTCGGCTCTTTTTCATTTTCACACAGATTTTGGTGATTAATGGCTCTTTGTGTGTATACAAAAGTGCTTTAGCTTTGAAATTAAAACTGCTCACCTTGAACAAAAAGTTCTGGAACATCATGACACCATTGACAGTCAAATCAACTTCGGGATGGAACTGTACACCGTACAATCGTCGTTTCTCATCGGCGATTCCAGCGACATGGCTCCCACTCCGCGCGATGATTTCAAAACCTTCAGCGACCGTCGCCTCCGACACTGAATCACCGTGCGTCAGCAGAACTTGTTCGCTGTCCGACAGGCCTTCGAATAACGCGACGTTTGTGTTGATGGCGACTGGACATTGTCCGTCTTCGCGAACTTGCTCGCGCGTCACATTTCCTCCGTTGAACTTGTTGAGGAGCTGGAAACCGTAGCAGATGCCGAAAACTGGCAAGCCGCATGTGAAGATTTCCGGATCGATTTGTGGCGCGCCTGGAGCGTAGACCGAGCTCGGACCACCCGAGATAATAATGGCTCTGGAAAAAATGGTGATGTTTGAGGTTTCATTAAGAGATATAGGGAAAGACTCACTTGAATCCTCCAAGTTCTCTGAGTTGTCTGGCAGTTGTGTTCAATGGAAACATCTCGGATTGGACGTGGAGTTCACGAACTCGTCGATCGATTACCTGTAGATTTGGAAGATGATAAATAAGAGGAATATTGGAAATTTTTACTAACTTCGATTAAAGAATTACTAGAATATCTACTTTTTTCGAGCTTGATACAAATTTTGAAACAGTGAAATTTTCAGCGCTTCATTTTTTCATGTGCAACTAGGTTTTTGAGCCTGTAAAATTTGGTTTTGATGTCAAAAAAAGTTATTATAAATTCATTCTAGACTAAGGAAACATCTCTCGGCTACTGAAATTTCAAATTTCAGAAATTAATATTTTTGCTTGGTTTTTTTAAATATGAAACCAGGTTCATTTTTGGGGTTATTAGACCTGTAGAGCCTGATTTTGATATCAGAATCTGCTGAAAATCAATTTTAGACTGGAGAATAGTGCGCTTAAACTATGAACATGTAAACTAACGTTTTCTAGCTCAAAATTCTTCAAAAAAGAGCTCACAAGCCATAGTTAAACACATCATAGAACGTTAAGAATGTTTTAAAAACATGAATTTTCCGGTTTTCACTGAAATTTATATATTTAGAGCTGGGAAACTAAATTTTCGGGATATTTTGGCATAAAAATCGATATCAACAAAGCTGAGAACCTCAAAAATCGATAAAGTTTTATGAAAAAGCGTAGTTCAGGAGTATTATAGGTTGAAAATTGATTTTTCTCTCTGTAAATGAAGCTTCCTCGATTTTTCAATGACAAATTCTATTCTGGATCTATAAATCATTCCAGACGTGCTCTTTGAGCCGTAAAATGGCTGAAAATTTTATTTCTGGCTGTATTTTCTTGTTTTTTCTTCTTTAATTCACCCAATTTCTATAATAAAAGCCTATTTCTGGAATACTTAACGATAACAATTGAGTTTTTGATTTTTTTTAATGAAATTTCAGTGAAAATGATAGGATCTCTATGAGAAATCACAGGTTTTCTCTCTGTAAATGCAATTCTGGATCAGCAAATCAGTCCAGACGTGCTCTTTGAGCCAAAAAGCTTTAAAAATTTTAGTTTCAAGCTGGAATTTCTTGCCTAAATTCAGGCTGAAACCAGAAATTATACTATATTCATCAATAAACTTAACCAACCTTTCCATACTGTGCTCCAAAATCCAACACGGCAACCCGTTCTCCATCATCATCCATTTTCTCCACATGACTATCTGAACCATAATAATTACCCTATAAATCTGTATATGCTCCTTTAACTTACCATTATTCATACTCATCGCTTCGAGACTCAAATCCTCGCTAAAATCCGTGGATCGTTTTGGTGGTGGCGGTTTGTTCTAAAACTTTCGTTGAATTTTAGGAATAGTAAAATAAAAATAATAAATTTGTGTTGTTTGTCTCTCACTCTTTTTTCAAACTAACAGCTGGTACTGAAGAGACGCAGAGAAAGAAAACAATATTTTTTCTATTTGAAAAAAAAGTACGAAGATTTCAGGTATCTTTTCTTTTTCTGAGAGTTACTCAAGTAGAAAGCAAAGAAGATGAACTAAAAATCAATTTCCTTTGGGGAAAATATATGAGAATGAAGAGCAAAACAACATTTAAACAGCAAAATGATAAGAAATGTGGGCGGGAGGGGAATTAAATTCGAAAAATAATATTTATTGTAAAACTGTTTGATTTCCCCGACATGTTTTGGCTTTTAGATTGACGATTTCGGCGAATTTTGCAAAATTTCAGCGACAACCGAGATTTGGAGACGGAGAGATGTTAGAAAACAGATTTTGGGATTGAATTTTGAGTTTTTTACACTAAAATCTCAAATTAGTTTGTTTCAGAGAACAACTGGATACGTTTTAAACCCGTTTCAGTGAGAAAGAAGTTGAAAAATTCGAATTTTCAAATCTCCACTCACCGAATTCTCATTAGAAGGCGTATTTGTCATATCTCCGTTGTCGTCGCGTATAGTACACGATCTTTTCATACTCTGTTCACTCACTTTGGAAACGGCTTTCGTTCTTCTTGCACGCTACAAAAAATTTGATGAAATTTCAATAATTTTCAAAGAAATCAACTCTATTCCTACTTCAGATGGTAGATTTCGCTGGTGTCGTTTGCTGTGTCTCGCTCCAATTTTGACAACCTGCAAAATCGCAAAATTTTGGAGCTTGAAACCTTGTGCAAGAAGAAAGAGAAGAAGAAATGAGAAGTTTGAAAAAAAATTCAAAAAAAATAAAATAAACTGGCAACGGGCCAATTGTTTGTGTAAGTGGTCTCGTCGCGCTTCGCCTAGTGGAATGGGGGAGACTACGGTGTTGGTTGACGGCCAATCAATTTTCTTTCTTTTTTTCTTCTCTAACTCTCGAGGATTATTCATCGTTTTTGCTGGTGTGTGAAGCATAATTCAAAAAAATGGTAAGTCTAGAAATAAATAAAGATATCTAAAATGTATCGAACGCCAAAACTTTGATAAACAAATCGATTTTCAGGGTGAACAACAACTTGATTGCGCTTTGGACCTGATGCGTCGTCTCCCACCACAACATTGTGATAAAAACCTAACAGATCTCATTGACCTATGCCCACATCTAGTTGACGATTTGCTGAGTAAGTTAAACTTTGTTAAAAACTCATTTTTAAATCAAAATTATTCAGGCACAATTGATCAACCGCTAAAAATTGCCGCCGACCGCGAAACTGGTAAACAATACTTGTTATGTGATTATAATCGCGATGGTGATAGTTATAGGTAAGCTAGACTTTAGTTTTCTGAAATTTGAAACTTATAAAGTGTGAATATAGTCAAAAACGAAATATTTCGAAATTCGGAAAATTTTTTGGTGTGAAATTATTTAATTTTTTTCTGAGAAGAAAATGTTAAGTATTTTTATCATGTTCTAAAACTAAATTGGAGTTTTGATAATTATGAAATTTTGAAATCTCTATTCAAAAAAATAATTCTCAATCTTTATATATTGTAGTTTATGTTGTGAACAGGAAAAGTGATATTTTTTAATTCAGACATGAAAAAACATATTTTTCCACGCCCGATTTCGATTTTTAACTCCAGAAAACACTGAAAATCTCCCAAAACCCTTGGAAGTGTATGTTGTTTTCAAAAATCGGTTTTTTACATGTTAAAGAACTTATTTCTGTAAATTTTTATTGTTAAAAATCTAAAATTTTTGAAAAAACACATGAAAAAACATATTCCCAAACTAGACTACGTTCAAATTCCTTTCTTAACTCCAAAAAACGCTGAAATCGTGGAGTTATATGAGAAGGTTCTATGGGACAAAAAATTTCAAAAATCATATTCTTTACATTTTAGAAAAGGCATGAAAATCGTAAAAATAAAATTAAACATTTCATTTTCAACCAAAATGTTCAATTATCTCTAAAAATCTCATTTGTTTCCAGATCTCCATGGAGTAACACATACGATCCTCCTCTCGAAGACGGTCAATTACCATCCGAAAAGCGGCGGCAAATGGAAATCGACGCGAACGCCGCATTCGAATGCTATCGCGATTTATACTTCGAAGGTGGCGTTTCGTCCGTCTATTTCTGGGACCTCGAAAACGGCGGATTCGCCGGCATTGTTTTGATCAAAAAAGAGGGAGATGGACAGAAGAACATTGATGGATGTTGGGATTCGATTCATGTTGTTGAGATTACCGAAAGAGCTCGACAAGCGCATTACAAGCTCACATCCACAATCATGTTGTGGCTCCAGACAACAAAATCGGCGAGTGGAGTCATGAATTTGGGCGGATCTCTAACAAGACAATATGAAAGTGACGCGCCAGTCAATGATCAGAATTCGCATGTTGCGAATATGGGAAGAATGATTGAGGATCAGGAGTCGAAGATGAGACATACGATGAATGAGGTGTATTTTGGAAAAACTAAACAGGTAAGATTTTATTTTCAAATCTGAAAATTACTGGATTATTGTTAATACCGCGAACAAAGCACCGTTGAAACTTGAAAAATCAAAATTTGTTGGTATTTTTTTGAAAGAAAAATCGAGATTTTCGAAAATCACAAATCAGATTTTAAAATTTGCAGACCGTTTTTAAAGCTTACAGTTTTTGAAGTTCCCAAACAAGTTGTTGAATTTTGCAGACTAGTTATTAAAATTAACAAACCAATATTCGAAAAATACTGATCTTTTAAAAAATGTAGACTAATTTCTGAAATTAGCAGACCGGTTTTTGAATTTTGCAGACATTTTTTCGAAGTTTACAGTTTTTGAAGTTCCCAAACCAGTTTTTGAATTTTGCAGACAAATTTCTAAATTTGGCAGACCAGTTTTTTGAAGTTTACAGTTTTCGATTTTAACTTTTTTAATTCGCAGACCGGTTTCTAGAATGTTCATAGCAGTTTCTGAGATTCGCATACCAGTTTTTTTCAGGCCGGATTTTGATATTTTCAAACCAGTTCTTGAAATTCGAAGACTAATTATTCAAATTTGCAGACCGGTTTCTGAATGTCACATAATAATATTTGAGAAAATGCAGATCAACTTTTAATAAATACAGACCGATTTCTGAAATTCACAGACCAGTTCTTGAAATATGGAAGACTAAATTCTGAAATTTGCAGACCAATTATAAAAATTCGCAGACCAGTTTTTGAATTTGACAGACCAATTTTTTTTAGGAATATGCTCTGAAATAAATATGCTTCAAATTTAGGTCTCTTTAAAATCGTTCAGTTTTAAATGAACGACTAGTTCATAAAGTTTGCAGACCAATTTTTGAATATCGCGCACCAGTTTTTTTTTGGTTGAAATAAATGAAGTTTCGTATTTCGAAGTTAGGTCTCTAAAATCGCCCAAACTTGGAATATTCAATTGATTAACATCGATTTTCAAAAATTGAAAGAACCAAGTTTTTGAATTTATATTTTTATTTGTATAACTTTTAAGCCAAAATATCTCCAGCTATGACCAACCTGAAAATTTTATTTTTTCTCGGTTAGCAGATTTGAAGGTGAAATTTAAACTTCGACGCAATTTTCAATTGAAATTCTCATATTTGAATTATCGAAAAATCATAACTTTGAAAAAAATCCCATTTTCCAGGTAATCTCCGAGCTACGAACTCAAGAAACCGCCGCCGAGCTCGAAGCCAAAGAAGACATCACTCGCGAAATCTGCGCAGCTGTTGCTTCTCGCGGCGAGCTCAAAGCCTAAATAATATCCCAATCGTCCATCCTAAGCGCCAAAGCTTTATTATTTGAATTTATTCCCAAGAAACAATGAGCTACAGTACTCCTTCTCAGCTTCTCTCTCTCTCTCTTCACCAAAGTGCTTTTTGTGTATTGTTTTATTCTGCTGAGGTTGTTCGTGTGTAAAATGTATTTATTTACCATTTTGAGAAATCTGTGAGACCACTTTTCAGAATTTTCCTCTTTTTCGTCGCCTCCATCGGAACATCGTCAATCTTTCCGGCGGTCGCCACATTTCGTTTCACCGTCGACTTCATATATTTCCCAACACCGGTTCCAACCGCAATAGGCTTCGACGTCGATGCTTTTGTGGATTCAGCACGAGCTGCCGTATCTTTCGAGGTGTTGCGCAGAATTTCGGCACGTTCCGCATCGACCTCTTTTTGTGCCTCTTCAAATGGATCCACGAACACTTCGGCACGCATGAACATTACTGACTGGAAGACAACAAAAAATTGGATGTGGGCTAGAAATCTAAAAAACTCACCATTTTCGGTACCTCAGTTCCCTCTTCTGTCTCGACTTTTTCAATCGCCGTCAGGGTTTCTTGACCACCAACTAATCGGCCGAAAATTGTGTGTTTTCTGTCCAAATATTTACAAGGTCGGAATGTGATAAAGCTGAAAATAGGCTTATTTTTGGGGTTAGAAAGAGTAGAACTGTACTTTGGGTCCTGCCACGAAAAAAAGAGAATCGAGATCTGTGGCTTACTGTAGCTTGTTTTTATTTATTAAAAAGTGACCTGAATAGCCACAGTAATCGGGAAAATTATAAAAAAAAATTCTCAAAAAGAACTGAAATTTACCAAATACAGTATGATAAGGAGGTTTTTACCGACAAAAATTGGATTTTTTCATGTTTATTTGTAAAACTTCAAGAACTACTGTAATTTTCTGAAAAAAAACAATATTAGGTCTCGCCACGAATTACAGAATGGGAAATATGAAAACGCGATTTCTTCTCGTCAATTTGAATTAGTTTTAAAATAATCAATCTAGGGTATTCTGAAACTGAAAAAACGCAAATTCTGATTTTTGACTAAAATGAGAGCAGTAATCAAGTCATTATCACTTTGAAAATGATTTTTGAAAAAACTCACAACTGTGATCCATTAGTATTCGAACCTTTATTAGCCATCGAAAGTACTCCTCTTGTATCATGCGATAATCCGGACACAAATTCATCTTCAAATGGCTTATTCCACATCGATTCTCCACCATGTCCAGTTCCAGTCGGATCACCTCCTTGGAGCATGAAATTCTTGATGAGCCGATGGAATTTTGAATTATTGTAATAGCCACGGGAGCAAAGAGTGATGAAGTTTTCACATGTTTTAGGAACTTTTTGGCAGTATCTGGAATAAAAATGGATTTGGTGATTCGCTGATATTTTTAAGAATTCTGGATCAATTTAAAAACATGATTTTTAAATTTTTACTCATATTTAGTGATTTTTAGGTATTTCAAGACCTAGAAATTCAAATAAAGAAGAAAAATGCAAATTCATGATCTGCAACTCAAGAAATTCTGAAATATGACAAAAAAATCTACTAAAACCACTAACGAAAATGAAAATGTTTAAAAATTTAGTTATAAATTTTGAATATTCGAATTTTATCGCGAAAATCACATATTTTGAGCTACAAATTAAGGGTTTGGTAGGACAATGAAATATTTTGACGATTTTTGAAGTTTCTACTAATTTTCTTGTGAAATTTTCTCTAAACAATAGTTTTAGATCAATTTTAAAACATAATTCTTGAATTGTTACTTATATTTTAGTTATTTTTTGAGTATTGTAAGACCTAGAAATTGAAATAAAGTAGAAAATTGCGCTAATTTAGAATCTGAAGCTCTAGAAATTCTGAAATATGAACTTAAAATCTCATTTTTACTTCAAAAATCTATTAAAACCACTAACGAAAATGAAAATTTTTAAAAATTTAGTAAATTGAAGGTTTTAAGCTACAAAATAAGGGTTTGATAGGACTATGAAATATTTTTAGGATTTTTAAAGTTTTCAGATAAAATCTCCCTAGTCTCTGACCTGAACTTAGATAAAGATTTGGATAACTTTCAAGATATAGTTTTCAAATTTTGACTAAAATTTAGCTATTGTAAGTCCTAGAAACTCACATAAAGTAGAAAAATGCGCAAATTTAATGTTTAAATATTCGAATTTTATTGTCTAAACCATCGGTTTTGAGCTATCCAATTAGGGGTTGGCAGGAAAATGAAATATTTTCAATTTTTCACAAATTCGCAAGAAGAACCTCCCTAGTCTGTGGCTTAACAATAGTTTTTGATAATTTTCGGAGAATGATTTCAAACTTTTCACTAAAATAAGTTTTTAAAAGCTATTTTAAGTCCTAGAGTTTTGAATAACGTGGAAAAATGAAGCTATAAGCTCATTTTCTCTTCAAAATCCACTGAAATCACTTACAATTCTAAATTCAACGGTCCAAAATTGGTGACAATCCTCACAAAACCATTCTTCGTCACTCGCTTATACTTCACAACATCTGCGTCTAACACAGCCGCCTTATTACTTGTCACCGGTGCCATAATTGTAGATGTAAATCCTGCGGACACTTTTCCCTGACTATAATGTGCTGCATTTATCGAGTCAGCCGTTTCATCTTTTTCTTTTTCGATTTTCGCTGGCACATAATCCTTCTTCAGTTGATCTAGAGCTTCTTTACATTCATTATTCATTCTTCTGATGTAGAAATTTGGATTTTTCATGGCCTCTTTCTCTTTTTTGATCTCCTCCGATGTTTTTAGATCCAATTTAACGTGTTCAAACTGTTCCATATTGAACTTTTCCAAATGATTCGGGTCTTGAATATCAATTATATCACTTCGCAAAAATGGAACATCTGTTAACAAATCTTTCAAGTGATTCCGTTTGAGGTTAAGTTCTTGAATAGCTTCATAGGAATATACATTTCCTGTCGTTGCAATCGCCAAAATATGCGAAAAATCGGTGAAACCTCTAAAAGTTACTGGACATCTGAATTTTCCTTCGGCATCTTTGTCGAACTTCAAATGAATCAAATCTTTGGCAGCCAGGGGTTTTCCTGTGCAAGGATTCTTCCCATGTTTTTTAATATATGGTAAAATATGTGATAAATCAAAGATTTCCCCACTTCTCGCGCAAACTGGATCTTCAAATGGTAACAGTGACAACGAACAGTGGTTAATTGGTAGCCTCTTGAATTGTGCACGTTGTAACCTGGTTCCAGTGTCATCTTTGTGACCTCCAATAGCTTTCCATTCTGAATTTGTTAGGTAGAGCTTATCCTTCTGATGTTGTTTCTTTCCCATCTGCAAAAAATTCCAGTTTTTTTTGTTTCAAAAAAGAAAAAACCAAAAAACGAAAAAAAAATTATTTATATGTCGGTTTCTCAACCACTGGCCGAACAAAACAACAAAACTAGTCCGCGGGTCTCGTCACGATCCACATGACGTGTCGATTTACGACAAAGAAATTTATTTTCTTTTCTGGTTTCTTCCGCGTGTAACTAACTTTGCGAAAAATGTCAGATTTTGATGGCGTAAGTGAAATGAAAGTTTAAAAAAAGCATGAGTAAAGGATTAATTTCAGAATCCAACTTCTTTATATTCCATAAAAGGTATAGTAATTCTCGATCAAGACGGAAATCGAGTCATTGCCAAGTACTATGATCATCAGGCATTTGGATCCGTGAAAGAGCAAAAGGCTTTTGAGAAGAACATGTTTACCAGAACTATTCGAAACACCTCGTGTAAGTCATTTTACTGAAAACTTTAAAAAAAATCAATAATAATTGAATTATTTAGCGGAGATTTTGTTGCTCGATGGAGTGACATGTATCTACCGAAGCAACGTCGACCTATACTTCTACATTCTCGGAAGTACCCGGGAGAATGAGCTGATTCTCGAATCGGTTCTCACATGTCTATATGACTCGATTTCGACGGTTTTGAGAAAGAATGTGGAGAAGAAAGCATTGATCGATTCGATGGACACAGCGATGCTCATTATTGATGAGATTTGTGACGAAGGGTGAGAATTCGCAAATGAAAATCAATCTGAAACTTTTAAAATTTTCAGAATAATCTTGGAAACCGACGCACCATCTGTTGTCTCCCGCTGTGCCCTTAAATCCGACGAGGTCTCGTTCAGCGACCAATCATTCTCACAAGTCGGCTTGAGTTTCATCGAAAGCGCCAACAAACAATTCAAATGGTCTCTTCTGAAGTAATCGATTATTGGTCCTCCACAAAGTACATAATTTATTTATTTTCCTTCTATAGTATGACCAGATGAATCGATTGTTAGCTGATTCGATCACCAGATATTGTGAGAACTGTAAATAATCTCGAAAAGTTCTTCACCCATTTCTGGCCTTGCTATTTTTCTTGTTTTTATTGATATAAATGTGATACCTTACTCCAAAAACCTACCCTTATTAATAATAATAGGTTAAAAAATTCCAGCCTCTTCCTTTTTCTTCGTCCGAGTTTTTTCAGGTAAAAAAATTAAAATATTCCAGCCAGAAATGGTTAAACGAAATGCCTTGAAAACAGCAAGTCAAGCTTCACCGCCCAAGAAAAATCTAGTTGATCCAGATGAGAAGTTTCAGTAGGTGAAAAAAATGCGGAGAAAATTCTGAATTTTATTTTCAGAGATGAGACTTCACTTATCGCAGGTTCTGCGATCGAAAACTATTTCATGCAAGGAAAATCGGCGGCGGAAAGAATGAATACGGGGAGAGTGAAAAAGAGAATTGCGGCGGAGACTATGGAAGTGTAAGATTTTCAAACAAGAAAAAATCTGAACTGAAAATCAATGCTGTGTCATAAAAAAGTCAAAATCCAGCTTAAAATTGATGATTTTTTTTTTAAATTTCCAGCATGATTCTCAGCTTTGTAATGCAATTTTACAAAATCTTGATTTTTCGCCTTTAAAAAATCACAAAAACAGAAATGTACGTGCAAAATGCAATAAAATGAGTCTCAAAAATATAAATTATCTTCGTAAGATTCTTATATAGGGAAAAAATGCTGAAAATCTTAACTTAAACACATATTATCGTTTTTACGTCTGAAACAGTCAAAATCCAGCCAAAAATTGATTAAAGTACTAAATTTCCAGCATGATTCTCAGCTTTGTAATAAAATTTTACAAAATCTTGATTTTTTGCCTTTAAAAATCACGAAAAACAGAAAATTACTTGCGAAATGCCATAAACTGAGTCAACAATATAAATTATCTTCGTAAGATTTTTATATAGAAAAAAAATCGCTGAAAATCTAAACTCAAACAAATTATCATTAAAAAGTCAAAATTAAGCTAAAAATTGACGAAACTGCCAAATTTCCAGCATGATTCTCCGCTTTGTAATACAATTTTACAGAATCTTGATTTTTTGTCTTCATAAATCACAGAATATCTCGTTCAAAATGCAATGAAATGAGAAAAAGCAGCTCAGAGAGATTTTCCTCGAAATAGAATCTCAAAACCATGAATTATCTTCGTCAAATTACGAATTTCTACAAGTGTGGAGATTTTGAACAGTTATTTCATTATTTCAGTAAAGTTCTGACCGAATAACGAAGTTGCATTGTTTCTTAAACAATTCTAACGATAAAAATGCATTTTTTGAGACGTATATTTTCCAAGTTTCTGCAAAACGTTAAAAAAAAATTCATTATCTTGAAAATTGGTCAAAAGGTAGTTCATTTTCTATCAAAATTTCACCATTTTGTTCTCAGAAGTGATAAGAAAACTTTAAGTTCAAGTTTTATTCCATCTGAAACTCTCTGAAAGATGTTAAAATAAATATTCAGGCCTGAAAATTGGCTTGAAACTGTTCATTTCCTATTAAAATTGATGATTTTATCCCCAGAAGTGATAATAAAACTTTAAATTTAAGTTTTATTTTATCTGAAGCTCTGAAAAACGTTAAAATATATACTCTGCTCTGAAAATAGGCTTGAAATCGTTCTTTTTTTCATTAAAGTTTGATGATTTTATTCTTAGAAGTGATAATGAAAATTTAAATTCAAGTTTTGTTTCATCTGAAACTCTCTGAAAAATGTTGCAATAAATATTCTGGCATAAAAACTGACTTAAATCTGTTCGCTTCCTAATAAAATTGGTGATTTCATTCCCAGAAATTATACTGAAACTTTAAATTGAATTTTAAAAACTCCATTTCTCATTAAAAATGTTCTAATTTCAGCGACGAAAATGAGGAGCATACCTCAATCGATTCCTCATTTTTGGATTGTAATCTCGAAAAGTTGCGCGACTACATTCAAACGCGCAACAAAAGCGAAAAATCAGAAAAATTCTTGGATGATTTGGACGAGAAATGGATGAGTAAATGGGCACTTTATATGGCTTCCGGGTTTAACATTCTGGTGAGGATTCTGAAATTGAAGATTCTGAAAATTCGAGATTTTTTCAGCTTCATGGAATCGGGTCAAAACGCGAAGTTTTGACGCGTTTCGCGAAATCTGATTTAGAAATGTTCACTTGGATGCGAGTTGATGCGACACGTGAAGAAATGACGCCGAAAGTATTGCTCGCCAATATTAATGAGAATTTGCATTTGAACTTGAATGTGAGGATTTTGGCCTAAAATTGATCATTTTTAAAAACCTAGATTTGAGGCCAAGAATAAAAAAAAAAAGCGAAAGTATTTTTTGGCGCTCAAAATTCTACTTTTCAGTCCTAGTTTTAGCGCTGAAAATATACGTTTCAAGTTTCATATAATATAAAGCTCAAAAACCTTATTTTTAGAGATTTCAGAATTAAAAAATTATAGATGAAATATTGGAGCTAAAGCTTTTAATTTAGAAAATTTAGATTTTTCAAAAAATATAAAATAAATTTCAAGTTTTGAACCAGAATATCACAAAAAACCTGCTCAAAGCTACAATAGTCTTTTTAAAGGGACGTGTTCATTTTGCAAGAAAAAGTTATGTCAACAGTAGAATCGGCTCGTCAAATTTCCGTTTGTTTTAATTCCAGAACTTTCGGAGGCCTGAAATTAATTGTTTTTCTAATTTTAAAAACCTAGATTTGAGGCCAAGAATTAAAAAAATCGAACTTATTTTTTTAGGCGCTCAAAATTCTATTTTTGAATATTAGTTTTAGCGCTAAAAATATACGTTTCAAATTTGATATAATGTAAAGCTCGAAAATCTAATTTTAGTTTAGCGAGTTGGGCATTGAGAAATAATAAATCGATTTCTGGAGCTGAAACTTCTAATTGAGAAAGTTAAGATTTTTCAAAAAATGTAAAATAAATTTCAAGTTTTGAACCAGAATATCACAAAAAACCTGCTCAAAGCTACATAGTTCTTTTAAAGGGACGTGTTCAGTTACAATCCTTCACTTATTCAGAGAAAAGGTATTCCAAAAATTGAATGGGCTCGTCAAATTTCCGTTTGTTTTAATTCCAGAATTTTTGAGGGCCTGAAATTAATTGTTATTATTTCAATTTTAAAAACCTAGATTTGGCACCAAGAATTTTAAAATATTTGAACTTATTTTTTTGGCGCTCAAATTTCTATTTTTGAATCCTAGTTTTAACGCAAAAAATATACGTTTCAAATATAAAATAATGTAAAGCTATGAAACCTAATTTTTGTTTAGTGAGATCACAATGACAAAAAATGATAGATCAAATACTGGAACTAAAGCTTCTAATTTAGAAAAATTAGATTTCTGACTTCAAAAAATGCCAAACTTCTTACAGTAGTTTTATTTGAAGGCACACGCTCATTTAAAATGCTCCAAATTTCCAGGTAAACGGTATCCCAAAAGTTGAATGAGCTCGTCAAATTTCCCTTTTTAAATTCCAGAGTTTTTGGAACCCAAAATTAATCAATTTTCTAAAATTAAACACTTTATTTGGAGCCAAGAATTTTAAAGAAGCGAAATTATTTTTTTTTGTGCTCTGAATTCTATTTTTGAATCCTAGTTTTAATGCGGAAAAGTTTCAAATTTCATATAATAAAGATCTCGAGAACCTAATTCCGGTACAGCGAATTCAAGGAACACAAATAAATATTTAATTTTAATTTTAGAAAATCCTAATTTCTGACTTCGAAAATGTGAAAATTCTTTATCTCCTAAACTTGGAACCGTTTTCACGCTAAAAAAAATATCAAAATTTTCGAGTTTGGTAACAGAAAAGCTACAAAAGTTCTTCTTGAAGGAACATGCTCTTTTGAAATGCTCCATTTTTCCAGGGAAAAGGTATGCCAGCAGTTGAATGGGCTCGTCAAATTTCACAAAAAATGGTCAAATCAAATCTCCAACTCATTTTATTGATTGATAACATTGAAGCGCCTGATTGGAGGTATTTGTTCTTCATTTTCCTTCAAATCAACTTTTTTTTTAATTCTAGAAATGAGCAAGATGTATTGTGTGCTCTTCTCGAAAACAATCACGCTGTCAAATTGATCGCCACCATTGATCACATTTATTCTACATTTATCTGGAATTCGAGGCAATTGTCAGCGCTGAAATTTGTTCATTTGACGGTGAACACGTTTGATATGCCACTGCAGGAGTTGATCAATGGAAATTCGAGAATTCTGGGTGAGTTTGACATGAACATTCTTCAAAAATCATGAAAAATTACAATTTTGGAGTTCTTCAGCTCAAAACGAGTATTTTTGGGCTCCATTAACCTCGAAATTGCTCTAAAACATGAAAAAGGATTCAATTTGGCGAAATATGGGTCAAAAATATGCTTAATAGCTTTAAAAATCATGAAAAATTGAAAGAATCTTACAATTATGGAGTTCTTCAGCCCAAAACGAGTATTTTTGGGCTCTATTAAGCTCGAAATTGCTCTAAAACATGAAAAGAGATCTAATTTGGCGAAATATGGGTCGAAAATAGGCTTAAAAGCTCAATTTTATTCTCTGAAGCCCGGAAAAAAAAGGAAAATCTTGAAATTCTGGAGTTTTTGAACCCAAAACGATAGTTTTTAAGCTCCATTAAGCTCGAAATTGTTTTAACACATGAAAAGAGATCTAATTTGGCGAAATATTGGCCAAAAAGTGGCTTCATTAAAAAAAAATGATCATAAATGAATATTCAAAATCAAATGTCATGTTTTCTGAAGCCCGTAGCATCAAAAAAATTACAAAATTCTGGAGTTCTTGAGCCCAAAACGAATATTTTGTGCTCCACGAGGCCTATTTCTTGCTCTTTTTATAGCAAAGCCAAATTTCTTTAAAAATGGAGCACAATTTGTATGCATTCCTATTGATTTTCAAAATTTCCAGGTCTCGACGCGAAGTTTAAACAATCCTGTCACACTGTTGGATCACTTGAAGTCTTCTGGAAATCGCTCACCTCAAATTCGCAAAAGTTATTCATCCTATTCCTCAAAATGTATTTTTCGACCAAAAAACCGGTAAACTTCTGGGATTTGTTCAATGCGGCACGAGATGATTATATCGTGTCAACAGATACCGCGTTGAGAACTCAAATTGTTGAATTCAAGGATCATCGAATTATTAGGTAGGGGTTTTGGAGCCAAAAATGAGGACAAAAAACAGGATTTGTATTTAGATGGTCTCGCGGCGATGATGGATCTGATCAATTATCCGCCATGGTGGATCATGCTCTTATCACCAAATTCTTGGAATCAAAAGGACTTTCACTTACTGAAGAAGAAGGCGAAGAAGCTCAGGAATAACCTCTCACACAAATATCTCACCATGATCTTTAAATATTCGGGATTTTGAAATTATTTACCAGGTGACAAAAATTGCGCTATATTTTACTTTTAAACATCTTGACTAAATCAATCACATTTACTGCTCCTTTTTGGCATAACTTTGTCCGATCGAAATCACGTCAATTTCTGGTTTGACTTTATCGTAGAGTCGCGGGAATGCGCCATCGCACGAATATTTGGAACGAACCTGGAAAACAGGAATTCAGTAATTTAGATTTAATTTAAAGGAACATTACCTTATTGTAGAGAGTCAAATCGAACATTTGATTGAATTCCTCTTCGCTCATGAAAATATCGGCATAGAGGAACGAGTAGCCACCAACATCTCGGGTGAATCTGAAAATTCGGTGTGTGAAAAATGAAAATCTCGAAAAAAGAGCTCTATAACGATACAAATTTTTGCTCTGTGTCGACTAAAATTGAATTCTGGAGCTTCAAAACTTAAGCTCCGCAAGATGCTCCAGAAAAAACCCCTTTTCCTAGAAAATTTCAAAGTCTCAACATTGAAAACATTACGTTTCAAAAATTCTTTAATTTTTCCAGATTCTTTTGAAAATTTCAGACCTTGTATAGAATTAAATCCGCATTATCAGCAGTTTTTAACTGAACATCGATATTCTTAGGCTAGTTCCTGCAATTTTTAGATCTTTTCAGCCTTTCAAAATCGATAAAATGGTAGAACATATTCAAAAATCAATATTTTCTCACTCACTTCTCCATAGCTCTCATGGTATAAGTCAAAAAATCAAGTTTTTTCTGAAAATTTAAGAATTTTTCATAGAATTTTAATGAATTTGGGTCCTTTCTAACAAGGCTCCCGAAACTAAGATTGAATTCTGGAGCTCCAAAACTTGAGTTCCGTAAGGTGCTCCAGAAATTAACGCCCTTTCTTCAAAAAATTTAAATTCTCAACATTGAGAAGTATACGTTTCAAAAATTCTTATTCATTTCAAATATTTTTCAATTATTGATATATTCTTTTTACAAATATTCAACCATTTTTTCGAGTGGAATTCGTATAAATTCAATCAATATATCCAGATTCTTTTGAAAGATCCAAAATTTCTACAAAATAACAAAAATTTCTTATATTTTCTGAGTTGTTGAATCCGTATTTTCAGCAATTTTTGACTGAAAATAGGTATTTTGAGGTTAGTTTTTGTAATTCTTATAAAATTTGTCAAAAAAAAACCCAAAATTCACTCACTTCTCCATAGCTCTCATAGCATATGTGGGATTATAGGGTTCTCTTCTCTTAACCGGTCCCGGTGTTCCATAAACTCCCAAATCATTGAACATTGCATAGTTTGTCCCTTTAACCAATCGATCCTTCGGTGGTGCCCGTAATTGTCCTTGTCCATTTTGGCCTAATTGGTGATCATAAATTCGACATGGGTAGACTAAAAGGGGAAATGTGTCGAATAATTCAATGGCTGTGTCCACTTGTTCTTTCAATGTGTCCAATGGCATCACAATATCTTGGAATACCTAAAAAAAATTATATTTTGGTACCTTAAAACGTATTTCACAAGAAATTTGGATAATACATACCAGGAGAACCAGAAATTTTCCTTAAAAAACATATTTTTTTGGAGAGAATTCAAAACCTGGCTTCATAGCCTACAAAAAACAGATCCTTTGAAACCTTTTTTTAAAAGTCAAATTTCATCGATTTTCAACCTGAATTTCGAAATTTATCGAGTTTTTCTGGTTGTTCAATTTGGAATGTATAAAATTGGCTGAAATTTTGAGAATTCATTATTTTACAGTGGTAATTTTATATTACATGACCGGAATCTGGAAAATCCAGGTTTGCATTTATTCACAAAATTAGCACATCTTCCCAATTTTCTAATTTAAAATGAAAATTTCGAGTTTTCTGTTTTGATTTTCGGGCTCTTTTGTCACAAAAATCGTGTTGAAACCTTACCTGTTTCGCAAAAGTCATTTCTCTAATCGCCTGGGTCGTGGTAAACTTCAAAAACGCCGGTTTCGGTGGGCACAACCATCCCAAAAGTGCGCGAAACACGGGATGATTCCCGAACGGGATCATACTCTCCAAAACCCAGAAAATGGCTCGATTATGTCTCAACAAATACGATTCCAATGGGATGAATTCATCGCCTCCGTGCTCCAAAAATGTCTCCACATGTTTGTAGAACCACGGTTTCCACCACCAACAGACATCGTTGACTTGTGTCATTTTTTCGACTAATGAGATATCGGTGAAGTTGGCGAGCATGATTACAGCGTTCTCTTTGTCGAAAATTGTCGCTTCGACGTAGTCGGCGACTTTTTCGCCAGCGTCATTCGCGCCGGACAATTTCATCAATTGATCGCAATATTCTTTTTGACTGTGACACTGGAAAAAACGCGAGTTTAGTTACTTTTTTCTCTAATTTGTCGTTTTTCACTCAAAAATTGGGAACTATCTAATTGTCTGTTCAAGCTCCAGATGACATTTTCAACCTCATTTGGCTGAAAATAGGTCAAAAATGAACATTTTGAAAAAGTTTGAGCTTAGGCTGAAAATTATCGATTTTTATAGATTTTCAGCAATAAAAACTGAAAATATGTTGAAAAACACGCTTGATGAGGCTTTTGTCAACGAAATCAGGAAAATTTGAAAATCTACTTCAAACTTGAAAAGAGAATTGGAACAATTTTGGGAAAGTCCGAGTTTTCTGGCTGAAAATTATAGATTTTACTGAAATATTTGAGATTTCACAGATTTTAAACGTGTTTTTTACAGAATTTCAGAGAGTTTCAGTTATGAAAATCTGAAAATATGTGGACAAAAAGAGAAAAATTAAGTAGAGAGGGTTTATCAGAATATTTTGAAAATTAGGTTCAATTTCAGAAAAATCCACGTTTTCAGGCTGAAAATCTGATATTCACTGATTTTCAGCCAAAAAGAGGCTAACAATCTACATCCTGAACTCTTAATCCAGTGATGAGGGCTCATTTTTATTCTTTTTTTAGGCCCGAAAAACAGGCCAAATTTCTGAATCAGATTTGATTGAAAATATGGGACATGAAATTCAAACCCGATAAGAATACGTTTTTCAGACCAGATATAAGAAAAATTCGAAAAATCAAAACCGATATGAGAGCCAAACTGTAGGTAGACTTTCTGGATGCTCATTTTTTCAGGTTTAACATTTTTAGGCTTAATTTTTCACAAATTTAACTTGTGGAACATATAATTGAGCTGAAACCCTTTTACAAAAAAAACATTGGATGCGCGACAAAAAATATGGTTTTCAGGTCCGCCAAACATGATGGTGAAGTTCCATTTTTCACCACTAAATGAGCTGAACCCAAGTTTTCACCTATTTTAGGTTATCATTTTTCTGAAATATGTCAGATTTTCAGCCGCAAAAACGTGAAAACAGAAAAAAATATGATGAAAAATACATTTGAAAAGGTTTTTGTCAACGAAAAATTTTGAAATTCAAATCATTTTCAGACGGAAAAGGCTGCAAAATTCCATTTGAAGCTATTTTTTCCGGCCATTTCTAGACTTTTTCGGGCATTTTTTGATAAAACCCGGCCTAGAATTGGACCCTGACGTCTAAAACTGGACCTTTTTTCGGTTATATGAAAAATGGTATCTTCTTCAGATTTTTAAATTCATCAATTTTTATCAGTTAAACTGGTAAACCACTATTTTTTCACTCTAATTTCAGTTTTTTCTCAATTTTCTTTTAAAAAACTACTCACTGGTATATATTTCATATGCAAATAGGGTTTCACACGAATAATTTGCAACTTCAACCCAACCAAGAATCCCAATGTTCCATGCGACCACGGCAAACACCAATACAAATCCTTATGCTCATTATCCTTGGTGACGTGGATCACTTCACCCTCGGCCGTCACCAATTCATATTCCAAAATCGCCTCCTGATAGAGCCCGACTTTGTGAGAATAGGTAGTCATTCCGACGCCAAATGCCAATCCACCAAGGGTGGCATCACCAATTTCGAGGGTGACCGCAAGGGTGTAGCCACGTGGAACCAAGTATTGACAAATCTCGCGGACTGTGACGTTTGGTTCGACGGTGACGGTCAGATTGGTTTCGTCGAGGGCGAGAACATCGTGAAGATCCACAGGGATTTGGTGACAAGCCTTCTGAAAAATGGTGAATTGGTGGGGTCCAATTTGTTTTTTTTGATGCTTCAGAAGCTTTCAAAATGAGAAAATCAATATTTTCAGCGAGAAGTCAATTCAATATTGATCAATAATCGGGGAATATCATCCTATATATCAAGATAATAGCATTAAAACAATTTTGAAACGTATATTATCAGATTTTAGAATTTTACATTGATAATTTTAGAGCTTCTGGAAAACTCGTTTTCAATTAGATTCTTCGATTTTTTGAGGAAATTCTGAAAATATCATATTTTTTCCTGCAAAACTAGAAATTTTGATCGTTCCGGATGTAATTGTATGGATTTTAGACAAAAATTCGATTTAAAAATTTTTTAAAACGAACAAGTTCAATTTCAATTTGGTTATTCAAATTCTGGCCGTGTTCCTTTCAATTTCGGACATTTTTATATCGAAAAATTTTACGTAGAATCCGATTCTGACATTAAAATATGCCAAAAACATGGTTAACACCCAGAAAACTCGACTTTCTTCTGCTAAAAGAAGTAAAATCACATAACGCTGACTTCTAAAAACAAAATAGACACTTTGAAACGTATTTTTACAGGGCAAAAACTGAACTTCCTAAATTTTTCTTTTTTGAAAAAAAACGAGATGGACAAGTTTAGGAACCTGAAAACGCGATTTTTTGGCGGTTTTTAGCTTTTTGAAAAGTGATAAAGGTTAAAAACTATAATTCAAATCTGAAAAGTCCAAATATCGTCTTAAAAATGTAAATTTCAAAAATGAACCTGTTGAGACAAGCTTTGGTCCTGAATTTTTAGCTATGATCATTTTAAGCCTGAAGTTGAGCAAATTAGCTGTAGAAAACCAGAAAAATATTTATTTTTCACTTTTTGCGACTTTTTGGTCATTTAAGCAGTAAATTTCAAAATTTAGATGAAATTCACATCTCTAACTCATAAAAATGAGCTCACACCTGAGCTCCAGAGTCTTAAAATGACTTTAAATCCAAAAATAAAGTTCTGGACCAATTTTGGGAAAATTAGCTACAGAAAATCATTTTTTTTTTGCAAAATTTTTAAGGGAAAAAATTATTTATCACCAAGTTCTAAAAATAAAACAGACACTTTGAAACGTATTTTTGCGACATTTTGGGCATTTTTAGCAGGAAATGTTAAGACTTTGATAAAACTCACATCCCTAACTCAAAAAAGAGCCCATATCTGAGCTCCAGAATCCTGTCCAACCAAAAACCAAAACCATTCCAATGATATCACTTATTTTCCATTCTTCCTTATCTTCTGACCATGATTGATTCGATTCTGACATGAATTTGGTCAACTTTTCGAGGTCAAAATAAAACTACACACATTCTAACATTTTTAGCGAACAAAAAAAATTTCAAATGATTTTTTTGCAAGGACCTTTGACACGTGGTGGATAGGAGTAAAACAAGTTCCAAAAGACCAAAATTTGAGTTTGACGAACCAAAAAAACTGGGATTTGGTACATAAATATCCAAAAATAGCTGAAATTCATAAAAATGCTACTTTTTTCTGGGATTCTGGCTATATTTCTTTGGTGTAGTGCTGCTTCTGTAGAAGGTCACGAACACCATGATGGTGGCGGTGGTGGTGGTGGACACCATGATAGTGGTGGTGGCGGTGGTGGCGAGCACCATCATCACCATGATGGTGGTGGTAATGGATATGGTGGTGGCGAATATGGTGGACATCATCACCATCATGGTGGCTTAGGACTCTTCGGCTCCTATTATGGTGGTGGTGGTGGTGGTGGCTCATCCTACTACAGTAGTAGTAGCAGTGATAGTAGTGACTACAGTAACTACGGTAGCAGCGGAAATGGATACAGTAACTATGGGTACGGTAGTGGATATAATAACAACAATAACTACTACGGTAATGGCTACAATAATAACAACTACTACAGTAATGGTTATGGTTACGGTAGCAACTACAACTACAATTCAGGAAGTCAATGTAGAGGTAAGAAAAGAACCCAGAAGGTTCCACTAGATCTATGTCCTTTTTACAGTAACCCGGTTCATCGACTATGTTGGGAGTACGCCAAGATATTACTGTGATTGTCCACCATATGCACCAAATTATCAATATTATACGTGTGTTCCAATGGCGAATGGATAATTCTAATACTTTTTGATAAATTATGGATATTTGTTCTGAATTCTAAGAATCTGCTGAGCTAGGTCAAACAATGAGCTGTAATTTTCAGTCAGACAAGAATTATGTACTTTTTAAGAAGGAAATCATTGTTTTATCTCACAAATTTGCAGAAAACAAGGTCATAAATAGACTAGAGATCAGAATATAGTCAATTCTGACTTGGAAAAGTGTATATTTTCAAAATCAGACTTTCTGAAAGCGAAAAAAATAGATTTTCGGGATTTTTGATTTGAGATAGGATTCTGCATTTTTTCAAAACTGGTCTGCATTTTTCGGGAAAAAAGTTAAATTCAAAAAAAAATCCAGCAAAGGTCATTTTTGTGAGTTTAGAATACTTGTTATGCTCCAAATTAGTAGAATTTCAGCCTGATATTTCAGATTCCAGTTGAATTTGGTTCAAATTTTCTATAAAAAAAGGTCAGATTTTCAAAAAAATACATCAAAAACTGAAAAAAAATCCCTCTTTCTCAACTTCGAATATTCATTCAGCACTAAATCCGGTGAAAATTCTGAATTTCAGCCTAATTTTTCAGATTTCAGTAGTTCTATAGTTCTGAAAATGGTAATCAATCAATTAATGATATAACTTTTTTTTAATTGGTCTGCATCTTCACAAAACAGGTCCAGATTCTTCGGAAAAAACGGTTAAATTCACAAAAAAAATTCCATCCGCAATTTGAAAATCATCATTCTCAACTTCGAGAACTCATACAAGACTGAATCCGGCGAAAATTCTGAATTTCAGCCTAATTTTTTAGATTCTGGTTGTTCAATACTAAAAAAAATGGTTATCAATCAACTAATTTAAACGTTATCAATTAAAGATATTTCAGCGTCTGCAGAAACAGTAACAAAGCATAAAAAAACAGGTCAGCGATTTTTCTGAAAATTGAAATATATACGATTCTGACTTGAAAAGTGTAAGTGTGCGATTCTAGTTTACATTTTCAGAATCAGATTTTCAGAAATGGAGATTAAAATTAGGATTTTTTGAAAGTATTTAACTTATTTATGAATCACATGCTATTTAAATCAACTTTCTCCAAAAGAGGTCAAAAACAAAGTCTAGACCGAAAAATAGTAAAAACTGACAAATACAAAGTTGTACGAAAAAATATAGCAAACTGGTTTCGAAATCAGAAGATACGATAGTTCGGCGAACCAAAAATGAGATAATTGGCCGAATATTCGGCTAGCTGAAGGGTATATAAACTGTATTTTTCCGAGAAAATATTATCGAAATTTCGAAAAATGCTTGTATTCGCTTGGATCTTCAGTATTTTGTTGTTGTTTGGTTTTGGTGAGTCAGATTCTGAAATTTTTTAAAGAAATATCTTCAATTTTTCAGCGGAGAGTAAGGGTGGTCATGGTGGAGGTGGCGGTGGCGGACACCATGGCGGCGGTGGTGGTGGAGGAGGACATCATGGTGGCGGAGGTGGAGGACACCATGGCGGAGGCGATCACCATGGTGGTGGAGGTCACCATGGTGGTGGAGGTCATCATGGTGGATGGGGTGGACACCACGGAGGTGGCGGAGGTGGATATCATGGTGGAAGTTATGGTGGCGGTGGTGGAGGTCTTGGCGGTCTAGGCCTCCTTGGTGCGCTCTTTGGTGGAGGTTACGGTAATGGATACGGTTATAACAATTACGGTTACGGTAATGGATACGGTAACTACGGTTACGGTAACAACTACAACAACAACTATGGCACAAATCAATGTAGAGTGGCCACATTCACCGATTATGCTGGAAGTGTGCCAAGATATTACTGTGATTGTCCACCATATCCACCAAATTATCAATATTATCGATGTGTTCCAATGGTGCAGGGATAATCATTGGATTTTTATTAGTATTTTTTGAATTTTGACTAATTTATGTACACTTTGAAACGACTTTGCTATTTTGGTGAATAAAATTTGACCTTTTTTTGGTTTTTTGAATAGAATCATTTTGGACCTAGAAAAAATTTAGTAGGTTTCATACTAAAAACTCTTGAAATAAAGTCTGGAATTTGGATTTATCCAGTCTCAGCTTGTAGAATCGCAGATTTTCCAGTAAATTTCGATATTTCAGGATGTCTATGGTTTTGACAGGTTCCATTCTGAACTTTAATTAGCAGCTTCGATTCTACAAGATTCACAAGAGCATAGGAAAAATCGATAATTCTGGTGTTAACTTTGGAGCATAGGACAATATTAGAACAGCCGGATAGACGAAAATCTAATTTTTGAGCACAGTTTCAGCAAAAATGAAGAAAATTCAAGTTAAAAATAACTGAAAAATATATTTTTTCAAAAATTCAACTTGTATTCTAAAAAATATATCCCGAGTTTTGGTCTAAATTTTCACAAAATATATCCGGAATTTTCTGAAAAAGGTTAGATCTTCAAAAAAATTCCATCAGAAACTGAAAAAAAACGACCATATTTTTCAACTTCGGAAGCTCATTCTAGACTAAATTCGGCTTTTAAAATTTGAAAAAAACAGGTCTAAATTTCAAAAAAATGCGTCCGAATTCAAAAAAATATGTTCAAATTTCACAAAATAGGTTTGAAGTCAAAAAAAATAGGTCTAAATTTTAAAAAATAGGTCTGAGTTCAAAAAAAATAGGTCCAAACTTCAGAAAATAGCCCTGAATTCAAAAAAATAGGTCAAAAATTTTAAAAAAAATAGGTCTGAATTCAAAAAAAATAGGTCTCCATTTAAAAAAATAGGTCTAACTTTAAAAAAATTGGTCCAAATTTCAAAAAAACAGGTCTAAATATGAAAAAAAAGGTCTGAATTCAAAAAAATAGGTCTGAGTTCAAAATAATAGGTCTAAATTTAAAAAAATAGGTCTAAACTCCAAAAAAAAGGTCTAAATTTTAAAAATAGGTCCAAAATTTTAAAAAAATTGGTCTATTTTTAAAAAAATAGGTCTAAATTTTAGAAAATAGGTCTAAATTTCAGAAAATAGGTCTAAATTTCAGAAAATAGGTCTAAATTTAAAAAATGGGTCAAAAATTTAAAAAAATAGGTCTAAACTCCAAAAAAAAGGTCTGAATTTTAAAAATAGGTCCAAAATTTAAAAAAAATTGGTCTATTTTTAAAAAAATAGGTCTAAATTTTAGAAAATAGGTCTAAATTTTAAAAAATGGGTTTGCATATATGTGCATCTATTTAGAACTGTTTTAAAGTTGCGCTCTATTTCAGTAAAAATAATTCAATTTCAGGTTGAAAATTACAAGAAAAACTGATTTTCATGTTGGTCTGCATTTTTAAAAAATAAATCTGCACTTTTCAATAAAAACGCAAAATCGGATGATCTAAATGATAAATCATTTATATCTCCAACATGATTCTGATATATGTATCTACCAAGTTTATCAAAGCTGTGACCAAAACACACTATAGTTGATCTTTTTTGCAAATATGATTCGAATAAAAAACGGCTTGAGATCAGCATAATTCGACGAATCTAACAATTGGCTGAATATCTTTGGAGTATATAATGAGAAGCTGGAACTTAGAAAAAATATACAAAGTTAAATTTGAAATATGCTTGTATTCACTTGGATTTCTGTGTTTTCAATTTTCCTTTGGTGTAATATTGGTGAGCTTCAAAAAAGATCGGGTTTGAACTAAAATTCACGATTTTCAGTAGAAAGCCACGGCGGTCATGGTGGTGGTGGTGGTGGACACCATGGCGGCGGAGGTGGACACCATGGTGGTGGAGGTGGCGGATTTGGTGGATTCGGTGGTCTAGGTCTATTCGGTGGTGGTTTACCTTACTATGGTTACGGATATAACAACTACGGTTACGGCTATGGTTACGGCAACAACTACAACAACTACTATGGCTACAACCAATGTAGAGTGACCAGATTGACCGATTATGTTGGAGGTGTGCCAAGATATTACTGTGATTGTCCACCATATGCGCCAAATTATCAATTTTATAATTGTGTGCCAATGATGAATGGATAATTATTGATTTTTTCGTGATTTTTTAAATTTATGTGTTATTTGATAAATAAAGTTTTTAAGGAATGTGAAGTATTTAGGTGCTCAGATTCGAATTTCGGTGCTCATGTCAGACTTAAGGTGCTCAGAATAGAATTTAGGTGCTTAGGTCCAAAAATTTTAATACTCAGGTACGAATTTAGGTGCTCAATCAGAATTAAAGGAGCTTAGGTCAGAATTTAGGTTCTCAGGTCAGAATTTAGGCGCTTAGGTCAGAATTAAAGGTGCTCAGATCAGAATTCAGGTCTTCAAGGGTAAATTTCGGTGCTCAAGTAAGTATCTAAGTATCTCAGAGTTTAGGTGCTCAGGTCAGAATTCAGGTTCTGAGGGGTAAATTTCGGTGCTCAGGTCAGAAATTAGGAGCTCAAGCCAAAACTTAGATGCCCGGGTAATAATTCTGGTTACAGCCGAAGTATCTGGATTTGTGAAATGTTCTGAAAAAATCAGGAAAGCTCAATCATAGAAAATATCCTGAAGGATTTTCGCTGGTCTACACCCCCGCACGTCATGTCAGCATGCAATTGACGAGATTGAGAGAGACGCAGAGAAAAGTTCTCCGAGAGAAGTACAACAGTGAAAATTTCCATGGTCGACTGGTTAACGGGCGTGCCTTTGAATCGAACGACGGCGCCGAGCTCTGGTTCGATTCCCCCACGCGCCAAAACTTTTTCATTTTTTTTCATTTTTTTTTCAAATTACAGTTTAATGAGTTTTCGAAACTCAAAATTGTATTCAAAATATTTGCGAGAGTGTATTTCTTAGTATCTGACAAGAGAACTTTGTAAAAAAAAATGTAATTTGAAAAAAAAGAAAAATAATGAAAAAGTTTTGGCGCGTGGGGGAATCGAACCAGGCTCGGCGCCGTCGTTCGATTCAAAGACACGCCCGTTAACCAGTCGGCCATGGAAATTTTCACTATATTGTACTTCTCTCGGAGAACTTTTCTCTGCGTCTCTCTCAGCCTAGCGAATTGCTGTTTTTCATTGCGCTGACATGACGTGCCCCGTCAATTACTTTGATTCTGAATAGATTGGAATACCCTTCTGGAACATTCTAGAAACAAGCCTTCTGAAGTAATTGAACTCGTAGGAACTGATTCTGAAGAAGCCCTATGAAACTCAAAATTAATGTAGGAAATAATCGATTCTCAATGGAGCGGGTGTGACCGATCGAAATTGTTGAAAAGACAAATAAACCACATCCGAAATTCCTTTTAGGTTCAGAAAACTTGATATTCTTAATTTATATGTGCTCTCAGACTTCTGATCCTTGGGAGAAGGTCTCTAATTTTCTGAAAATGGGCATTTTGTACTAAAACTTTGAAAATTGTGCTCTTTGGTGCGTGGAATTCCTCCAACTCGTCAGATTCCATCATAATTTTCAAAATCCATATCAAGTTTCTGATTTTTTAATAGATAAGCCCTAGATTTTCATATTCGGGCTCAACTTCTGAAGAATTTTAAATGATATCACTACCATCTTCCACGTGATGCTGTCAAGCTTGCAATTTAATAAAAAAAAGGGAAATCAAGTTTAGCAAACTTGGTTCAAAAACTAGAGTCTAACTATTACAACATGATTTCAATCTAGACCTAATTTTTGGGCAACTCGAAAATGTACTTTCTGATCTATCTGGTAAAAATCAACAAAAACTTCATAAAATATAGTTTGATGTGAACGTTTACGTTCATTCCCGCGCACTATTAAGAAAAAACTGGTTTAAAGATCAAAAGATAAGAAAAAAAATATAGTTCGGCGAAAATCAATCATTCTCTTCGTTAGCTGAAGATCCCAAGGGGTATATAGGACGACCGATTCTTTCATTTTGATTCATAAAAAGAGAAATGCAAGTATTTTTTTGGATTTTCACCATTTTGGCATGGTGTAGTGTTGGTGAGTTATCTTGGAATTCTTGTTGATTTTCTAAAATTCAAAAATTTACAGTACAAAGTCACGGTGGCGAAGGCCATGGTGGAGGCGGTGGCGGGGGAGGACACCATGGTGGAGGTGAAGGTGGTGGCGGACACCACGGGGGAGAACACCATGGTGGTGGAGAACACCATGGAGGTGGTGGCGGAGGAGGAGGCTTCGGAGGAGGTGGAAGAGGTGGCGGATTTGGCGGAGGCGGCGGTGGTGGAGGTCTTGGTGGTCTAGGCCTCCTTGGCGCCCTTTTTGGTGGATCCTCTTACTACGGTAATGGTGGTAACGGCTACAATTACTATGGATACGGTAATGGATATGGATATGGTAATAACTATTACAACTCCGCAGCTCAATGCGTTGGTAAGAGAATCAATATTTCTATTTCCTAGAGAAAATCTGGTATATTTCCAGAAACCAGGCTAGTCGACTATGTTGGAAGTGCACCAAGATACTACTGTAATTGTCCACCATATCCACCAAATTATCAATTTTATAATTGTGTACCTATGGCGAGTGGATGATTATTGATTGGTTGTTAGGATTTGATTAATTTATTGACTGTTTGACACGATTTGCTGAACTAGTGAATAAAATTTGTGATTTTTTGAGCTTCTTTTTCTGGATTCACAGAATCTTAATTGAACTTGGAGGATATTACATCAGAATTCAATCAAAAATATCATTGACCGTTTTCTAGTTGAAAAAATGAAGAGAATCAGATTTTTTTTCGTAAACCAAGATGACTTCAAAACCAAGTTTTGTAGATCCAACGACATTACCTCAGATTTTAGACTCCAGGATTCAATAAACCGGATTCAAGATTGAAAATCAATACAAATCCGAAATTTCGCTTATCACAATTACTTTTAATTAAAATTTTTACACTCTGATGGGAGAAATCAAGTTCATATTCAAAAATGTGAGCATTAAAACTTGTTTTTAGGTACGAAAATTGCTGATTTGTGAATTTGGAGCATATTTTTTCTGGATTCAGAGAATCTTGATTGAACTTGGAGGATATTACTTCAGAATCCAGGTTGAAAAAGCAAAAAACCTGCTCCCTGATCAAAAAATCAATTAAAAAATCCAATATTTTGCCTATCAGAATGGTTTTAAACTGGATTTTTTATATCCCAATACATTACTTCAGAATTCAGATTCAGGATTCAAGCAAAACTATCATTTGCCGGGTCACAGATGAAAAATCAATAAACTACCTAGATTTTGTCAATAAGAACGACTTTAAAACCAAATTTTGAAGTTCCTGGTTCAAAAATGTGAACATGAAATTCGATTTCTGGCCAGATCCCTTTTTTATGTACCAAAATCGGAGCTTAGTCGATAAATCGTCCGATTCAGTAGTTCATTGTCTCTAAACACGACCTAACTATCTAGAAAAAAATCAATAATACTGGTACCAAGGCCAGGGCCCAGAAGAAGGACCTATTCCAATCAGAAGTAGATCAAAATCCGGTATTTGATCATAAGGAAAGTACTATTTTCTAAAAAAAAAATCCTGATAAACTGCTCATTCTGGAACCCAACTGATGAACCTCATATAGCTTATAAATCAGTAATTTCCACTTTAGATCACAAGGAAAGTACTACTTTTCGAAAAATCAATAATTTCCTAATATCGTATGAGCTTATTTTTGAGGTTCCATTTCATCAAAACCAAGGTCAAAACTCAGAAATTATCCTGATTACCGGATTTTACTCAGAATTTAACCATCGTTTTCCAAAAAAAAAATCGATAATTTTAGTAAACTCCTCACTCTGGAACCCATCTGATGAACTTCACATAGCTTAAAAACCCAGCTTCGAAGTCCATGTTGACAAAAATATCGGATTTTAGGCCAAATCCATAGCCAAACTCCGAATTCATCAAAAACAAGATCAAAACTCAGAAATTATCCTGATTACCGGATTTTACTCAGAATTTAACCATCGTTTTCCAAAAAAAAATCGATAATTTTAGTAAACTCCTCACTCTGGAACCCATCTGATGAACCTCACATAGCTTAAAAACCCAGCTTCGAAGTCCATGTTGACAAAAATATCGGATTTTAGGCCAAATCCATAGCCAAACTCCGAATTCATCAAAACCAAGATCAAAACTCAGAAATTATCCTGATTACCGGATTTTACTCAGAATTTAACCATCGTTTTCCAAAAAAAAATCGATAATTTTAGTAAACTCCTCACTCTGGAACCTATCTGATGAACCTCACATAGCTTGAAAACCCAGCTTCGAAGTCCATGTTGACAAAAACATCGGATTTTAGGCCAAATCCATAGCCAAACTCCGAATTCATCAAAAACAAGATCAAAATCCAAAAAAATGTTTTACGATCGATCATATCACTATATTTTATGAAATTGACTATCCTGTAGTATCCGTGCACCAAAAAAAAACTCGTTTCGAGGTCAAAAAGATAAGGACAAAAAACAACTGGACTTGATGTTTTGACATTGAACTTCTCCTATATAGACCAAGATTTTTCATTCAAAAAAACTAAATACAATTTTTCCCAAAATGCAAGTATTTTTTTGGATTTTCACAATTTTGGTGTGGTGTAGTGTTGGTGAGTTCTATGAATCTTATGGATTGGTTCTAAATTCAAAATTTACAGTAGAAAGCCACGGAGGTGGTGGAGGTCATGGTGGCGGTGGTGGTGAACATCATGGTGGAGGTGGTGAAGGACACCATGGTGGTGGTGGAGGTGGTGGTGGAGGTGGTGGATTTGGTGGCGGCGGATTTGGTGGCGGCGGATTTGGTGGCGGAGGTGGTGGAGGCCTTTTCGGTTCCCTCTTCGGTAACAACATGGGGTATTACGGTATGCGTAGTAACAGCTACAACTACTATGGATACGGTAATGGATATGGATATGGTAATAACTATTACAACTCCGGAACTCAATGCGTTGGTAAGAAAATCATATCTATTTTCTAGTGAAAAACAAGATATATTTTCAGAAACCAGGCTAGTCGACTATGCTGAAGGTGCACCAAGATACTACTGTAATTGTCCACCATATCCACCAAATTATCAATTTTACAATTGTGTAGCTATGGCGAGTGGATAATTGTGAATTGGTTGTTAGGATTATTTTTTAAAAAATCAATAAATTATATGGATTTTGGGAAAAAGTTGTTTGAATTTGAGCAAGACTTGACATTTGGGGCGTTCCGGGCTAAGAGTTAGCTCAAAAGCTTTTTCCCGGAGCAATAAAAATTTACGACTATGTTTAGCCCAGTTTGAAATTTTTAAGTAGAAAAACTTTGATTTTCTTATGATTTCTTGAAAAAAATGGTATATTAGTGGATAATTGTAATTTAGGATTACTTTAATTTAAATTCAAACTTGAAAAATATGGTCAGAGCGGGCTTTTTACTCTCGGCCACCGGTTAAAAACACTAAATTCCTCATTATTTCTCGAAATTTTTTTTTCTAAGTCCAGTACTACATTCTATCACTCCGAAACTTGTTACCAAGAGTTTTTCAGGCATTTTCGTCTATTAAAATGGCCCAGAACTAGTTTTTTGACCCCATATGATCTCAAATAACCTATTTTTCAACAAAAAATTGAGCTCGAAGTCTTTTTTCGGTTTCGGGCTACATTTTAACACTAAAATCTAGTTCTTCCTCTTATTTCTCTCTCTGATTGTTGTATTTTCTAGGCTATGCCTTATCTTTTTCTTGTTATCTTGATATTGGTTGATTTATTGGTTCTTTGAAACTATCTGTTCATTGAGAAGAAACTAATCGGAACACGTCCTTGATCACTGATTGATTTGTGATGAAATTTGGATTTTAGTTGTCGATTTTTAACAAAATTTATTCATTTTCTCACAGACTGGAACGTTTAAAATTGAGAAAATATTTTATTTTGTGATTTTTTGACATGATTTCGAAATTTCTTATGATTTTATTGATTAGCCAAGCTTTTACTTTTAATCAAAGTAAGTAAAAAACTTCTGGAACTCTCTTAAATCAATTTTAGCAGCTTTCAAAGATTCAAAATTGTTCGCAAAGTTGGAAAATCATATAAATTGTCTACATTTGAAGGAGCAGGTAGGAACTTGGCAGATATCCTACAACGAATGTATATACGAGAAAAGGCCGAGTAGATTTGTGAGAAAGGTTTCGAAAAGTGAGAAGAATTGTGGTTTGATGAATTTGGAGATAGAAAAATTGAAGAGAGAAATGGGTTTGATAAGGGGATATGATTGTGTTTGATATTTAGTTTGGCAGAACTTTTGGAGATTTTCAGAGAATTCTACAAATTTCAGGCAAATTGTCAGCTAGAAACGAGTGTTTCAGGTTTTTAAAATAAAATATTGATTTTTGGAGCACATTTTTTGACAAAAAAATCTTTATGAAATGTTTCTTGGTTTATTTAGATCCAAATTCGCATGTTGGGAGCCAAAATCGAGCTTTGGAGCTATTTTTGTTATTAGAAGGGGAAATTTAATGAAAATTTAGAGATTTTCAGAAAAATTCGGTGAAAATGGAGTCATGAGATTCGGTGAAAATGGAGTCATTTTCAATTCATTTTAAGTAAAATTTAAAGATTTTTAGCAAACTTCGCCAGAAACGGGTGTTGCAGGGTTTATTTTAGATACAAATTCGCACTTTTAAAGAAAAAATTTGATTTTTAGAGCTCAATTTCGAGCAAAAACAGTTCATGAAATATTTCATCTCGTTGAACTTGGTTTCTTTAATTTTCAGAAGGAGTTCTTAAAAATTTTAAGATTTTCAGCAAAATTTAGTCAGAAACAGGTGTTGTAAGGTTTTTTTTAATCATTTTGTTCAAAATTTGAAGATTTTGATCAAATTCTCGTTTAAAATGGGTGTTATAGGATTTTTTATATCATTTTGATGGAAAATTTGAAAAATTTAGCGAGTTTTCCTCGAGAGGAGATGTTTTGTTTTGTTAAAAATGAAAATTCCTAGTAAAATAGTTGAATTTTTCTATTTTTATAGTCAAATGCCTTTTTTGAACTTCCAAATCGATATAAGATTAGTTTTTCAGCTGGAGAATGGAGTTTTTCGTAATAGAATCTTTATAACTACGTGTATTCTAAGGAAAATCTTTAAGTTTCTTTTTTAATATTTTATTTTTTGTCAAAATCTCCAAAACACTCACCTTATCAAAAAACGTCGTCGACAAGCTCAACCAATTCGGCCTCGCCGTACACAATAATTTCTTCTCCTCCTTCGGCAACTGTTTCCATGCCAAAACTCTTTGTCGAATATCCTCAACTCTATCCGCGTGTGTTGTCGATTTCGCAAAAATCGTTCTATCCAACCAAATTCTCACTTTGATGAACAAATCGAATAGAAATGAGGCGGGAAGGCAGAAAAGGACGATAACAAGTCCTCGATTATCCTCTAACCATCGGATTGCTCGCGATTTGAGCGCTTCCATTTTCTACAAAAATTGAACAGTTCAAAAAACCAAGTTAAACTCAAATGTAAACAAGGAGAGAAAAGTGGCAAGCAGGAGAAAAGAAGAAAAAAATAGCAAAAAACGAAAAATTTAGGGCAGGTCGATATGAGTTATCACTTGGCTGATAACAAACGAACTATACAAGAAGTTTTTTTTTACAATTTTATTAAAGATAAGAAAATTGCTGGAAATTTTTGAGCATACATGCAAAAATTATGATTGAGATCAAAGTATAATTTCCCTTTCGGGGTTAAACGGGGGTTTTTTAACGAGAAAACATGAGAATTTTATAGAATTTCACTCCAGAAAAGGGAATTTCTCTTTTTATGACACAAAAGCAAGCCATTTTCATTTTTCGATTCAAAAAAAAAACAAAAAAACAAAAATTATTTAGTGTTCTCCGAGAGAAGTACACGAGATGAACATCGCGACGAGAGTCAAACAAGATAGACCGCGCTCCTTCAAAAATAGTACTGTCTTACTCGGGCGGTTCATTTTTCATTTTTTGTTTTTTCACGCTTTTATTCAGTTTTAAGATGTTTTAAATATGTGATTTTAAAAGTTTATTTATCTCTCCTTTGTCGAGATAATCTAGATTTTTGGTCGCTAAAGAAGAACATTTGGTGTGGGAGGAATTGTTTATTCGGCTTGAACGAGAAAACCCTTTAAAGAGATTGGGATGCTTCGATATGACATGCTAAGAAGTTGGATTTAGAAAAACGTTGATTGAAAATTGGGCTTTGACAAGAGCCTGGCCCCGGGACTATTATATCGGAGAACTTTTCGATGATAAAAAAGTCCCGAATTTCTGGGATGAAAGCTCCTTTGTTATCTACCAACGACTGGTACGAAATGTGCGAACACCATAAAGGAACTATAAGAATGCCTCTCAACTTAAATTCCCGAATTACTTGAATGAGTTTTGGCACCAAATTCGGAGGAGGAACCCACCAAGAAAAATCCCAAGTTGCAATTTGTTTGACATTGTGCAGTTCGAATGCGTTTGCTCCCGCTGAACCCGTCGCTCCTCTTTTGCTGAAGAACCTCTTGCATTTTGCGTTGGAAGCATCAGCAAACCAATCCCAAGACACTTCGCCCCAAAGCTCTTGACATCTTCTGAAAAGATTATCGTTTATTTCCCAGTCGTCAAAGTCTATTTTTCGACTTTCTTCATCTGCTTCGGTATTTTCTTTTCTAGGAACCCATGCAACTTGATATTTGGCGGAAATTCTTTCCGCGCGAGCTCTAATTTCTGCTGCGAAACGTTGCAGTTCTGGTACCATAGAACCTTTTCTCAAAATCACCACCGCGGCTTGATTGTCCGTAAAAATTAAAAATTTTGAGTTTGCCAATTTGAAGCTAAAAGTGTTTAGAGCAAAAAGAACGGCTTCTAGTTCTCGAGCGGTACTAGAGTGATTTTTGAAACTGGGAAAGAATACTTTTGAAGCAGAAGACAGTTTTTTGCCGTTTCTCGATTTCAAAATCGCTCCTACTCCGACTTCCGAGGCGTCGGAAAAAACTAAAAAATCAGGGGTGAAAACTTCGGTCTTCCAAGATTTTGTTGACAATCGGCCCAAATTTTTTGCCCAGAATCTCCATTCATTTTCCTCACCTTCGGATTTCAGGCAAAGTTGTTGATTTCTTCTTTGCATTTCAGCTATGTTGTGTCCCGTATATCTTGAGTGAAGCAAACCGTCGTCTCCTAAAACAATGTTCATTGAGGATAAAGATCCTGCGAATTTTTGGCGGTCCAGGACCGAAGGAGTCTGAACAGTACGTAACCGATCGAGCCTGCGCAGCGCCGCATCGAGTCTTTCTCTAGTCAGTGCAAGCTCTTGCTTCGGAAAATGGGCACAGTACCCTAACCAACGTATTTCTGGGCTCGGAACCCATACGCATTTCTCTTCGGCTAACACGATGCCTGCTTTCTTTAGATCGTCTTTGACTTTTTTGCTGGCGATCAAACCCGCTTCAAAAGAATCCGCTAGAATGAGACCGTCGTCTAAATAAAGGAAAATTTTTATTCCTTCTGCTCTCCATTTTGCCAAAAGTGGTTTGAAAAGTTTTGTGAAAATCAGAGGAGCAGATTTTAGTCCGAAAGGCAGACAATTATACACGAAATAGGGTTCTCTAGGAGGCGAAAACAGAGAAAACCCTAAGAACGTTTTGTGTTCCTCGTGAATAGGTACGTG
>LR552173.1:0-13048 GCA_900536415.3 Caenorhabditis sp. 38 MB-2015 | reverse complement strand
TGTTTATTATGATCTAATGACTTATCAATGTCCACAAACATGTGGAAGATGTGGTGGAAACGGCAATGATAGACATCATCATCATCATGCACATTGTCATGATCTTTTGAACCCGGCAACTGGAGTTTCAGACTGTCCAAGAAGTGCCTATCTTTGCAATAATCCAATGTATTATTCTCTGATGACAGTTCAATGTCCTCGCACTTGTAATAGATGTCCCCGTCCTCGTCGTCGTACTTCTACTTCGACATCTACTTCAACATCAACATCCACTTCTACTTCTACATCTACTTCCACTTCAACTTCTACCACTGCTGCTACAACTACTGCCTAAACAATATGACAAACCCTGTACAATGATTCATAAATTATTGCCCGATTTTTTTTTTCGGCCGTCAGCTTTTTGCCTTTTACAAAAAATCTCTGATGAGTAACGATTTATTAGGAAATAAGAATGATGATCCTTTTTGAAAAGTTTGTGTTTTTACAAACAACCTGTCAAAAACAACAAACAGAATTATAGAAATTTTGAACAAGCGCATTGATCACACGATTATCGATAATTTATTCATCAAACCCAAACAGTTTTTAGAGCATTGCATAGATGTTCAATTGAATCATTTGCTCTAATCTTCCAAATCGGAATTTTTAGCTGCAAACATTGAGGTTCAAATATATGATAAAAGGTTTTTATGAATATTACCTTTTCACAAATAGAAGAAACCTCTAGTGAGGAAGTGACATACACCAACACACATTTCTCTCCAAATCTTTTTTGAATTCTTTTGAATACCATTTCCATTGAATCTTTATGATATGAATAAATATTCTCGAAAGGAATATATTTTGAGGTTCCAGACAATAATAGTTGGGCGGCTCCGTTTCCGATTCCATCTTCGCATAATACTACATTTGCATACGCTTTGTGTGATTCTGAGGATTGTTTGTTGACCATTTCTAAACATTTTCTGGCAGTCTTCCATCTTTGATGAAATAGTCTCTGTAGTAGTACGGCAGCAAGATACATATCACGTGCTCGATATGTCAATCGACATTTTTCCATGAGTTCTGCAAGATATTTGATTAACTGATTTGATTCAATAATCGGTATATTGGATATATCAAGCTTTTAGTCGTTCTCCCTCACCATAATTAATAATTGGACCATCATCTCTCATCCCATTGGAAAGTTTATTGTAGACCTTTTCCAGTTCATCATACATCGGAGCTCTTTTTTTCACATCCTCTGATTCATTTTGAAATACATCTTCGATATTCACAACATTTTTCCGATCAAACACAGGACAAAAGTTTGTATTTTCTAGTATCCGATTGGTAATATTTATCAATGAATGCGCGTTGGTTTCACGATGCTGAAATACTATTTTGATAAATTCGTGTACAATTTAAAAAGAGAACTAAAATATTCTTGGTTTTGTTGAGATGAGAAAGAAAAAAGTACTGAAAAATGCTCTTTCACTCACCGACAATAATGATTGTGCAATGTGTTGATTCGTAAATGTTGTAATATCTCCAATATCCCAAACAAAAACCATCTCATAATCATTGCCAGTCAATTCAGTTTTTCTCTCATTTAACAGGTTACTAATAATATTGATAGCATCGTGAACATAATCCATAGAAGGAGACGTCGCTTTGTAATACGAGTTCGAAATCGGTTCCATTGGTTTCTCTTTTCGTAAGGAATCAATTAATGCTTGTTCGTCGAATGACCATGGTGGAACGAAAAATCGCAAATGAAGATTACCATTTTCATCGAAATTAACTATGTTATTATACATGAGATCTGAAAGATATGTTTGAATACTTTGGCGTGAAAAAACTCATGGCGAAGATTCACAATTCTATGGGAAAAAAACGAACAAATCTATTGGAAACCGAAGCAAACACTGTTGATGTTGTATAGGATACTCATACACTTTCAACACTGGTATATTGATTGGACACAAAACATTGGTGCCGAATAGTTGAGTTATGGGCACGACATAGCCACGCCCCCTCGTGCGGACAAAAATAACAAGAAGATAAGAAAGACAGTTGGGCTAGGCGGAGGGGATTTTTGGACCCACTCTTTTTTTTAAACCGGTTATCTGCAATCAACAGGGCTATCCGCAATAGACATAAAGAACGTCAAACTCGTAAAGAGAAACGATTCAATCAAGTCATTCAGACAGTCAGTCACCTATGCAAAGGGTAACTTTGGGTTCACTCTTTCTTATGTTTTGTTTAATTTTTTAAATACAAATATTTTCATGTAATTTTCATTTTTGAACTGTCTATAACGAGTAACCCAGAATACAGTAATCCGACCTCATTAAAACGAGCAGCTAAGTTGGGCCAAAATATGCGATGGGTAAACACCAATGAGGTTAGTATGATGTAATAAATACCACGATAAAGATCTGTGTAACAAACGCACACCGGCTATCTATAATCAACATCAAGAAAGCCAAACCTATAAAGAGAAACGATTATATCAAGTCAGTCAATGCCTAGTCAATTTACAGGGTTCGGGAGATAGCTGATTTCAATATAAAATTTAGGGAATTGAATCAATACAAATAGTGGATCCTGAAACATCGTCATAAATTCGTGAAATCCGAGTTGCAATCCATCAATATTAACACGAAAAGAAAGTTTTGAAAACGTCCACATTATATCCATGGCCAAACTCGATGTTCTGAAAAATGTTGGTTTCTTATTTTGGGAAGCTTATAGGCACCAGCACTAGAAAAAATAGATAATTTATGAATAATTATACAGGGTTTGTAATATTGTTTAGGCGGTAGTTGTAGCTGCAGTGGTAGTAGTAGAAGTTGAAGTTGAAGTAGAAGTAGATGTAGAAGTAGAAGTGGATGTTGATGTTGAAGTAGATGTCGAAATGGAAGTACGACGACGAGGACGGGGACATCTATTACAAGTGCGAGGACATTGAACTGTCATCAGAGAATAATACATTGGATTATTGCAAAGATAGGCACTTCTTGGACAGTCTGAAACTCCAGTTGCCGGGTTCAAAAGATCATGACAATGTGAATGATGATGATGATGTCTATCATTGCTGTTTCCACCACATCTTCCACATGTTTGTGGACATTGATAAGTCATTAGATCATAATAAACAGCATTTGAACATAAATAAGCACGTCGTGGACAATCTGATACACCTGTTGATGGATTTATCATATCTCTACATCCGAGTACTGTAGTAAAGAGAACTGTAAGTGGGAGGAGAAGAAACATGTTTCGATGAGAATAATAAGAAAGAGTTGGTTTATATACTGTTCCAAGTTTGACCACGAGAAGCTGGTCAAACATATAAAAACAGTTACATTGTGGTTCCTGAAACAATGTGTGAGTTTTGATGTAGATCTTCCCAAAAGAAAATTAGATCAAAGACTGATTCAAAATTAAGATGCAAATGTTTTAAAATGATAGTTTCTTTGATGAAAACGGGCACATACATACATTATGTTATTAATCCTTGACGAGAGCTCTTTTGGCCCGTCGAAAGCTGAAATATTTCCTCCTCAAATGGAAAGGTTTTAAAAAATTCACATGGTTTTCTATTTTAGTGATAAAACTGAAAATACCTAGAAAGAAATGGGCATTGTTAAAAGATCTTCATCGAAACACATGTTTTTTTTTCAGAAACACAAAAACTGTTAAATATTTGACCAGCTTAGTTTTGGTGGACAGACAACTAACTTGAAACAGTATATAAACCAACGAATTCCCCTCATTCTCATCGAAACATGTTTCTTCTTTTCACTTTTACAGTTCTCTTTACTACAGTACTCGGATGTAGAGATATGATAAATCCATCAACAGGTGTATCAGATTGTCCACGACGTGCTTATTTATGTTCAAATGCTGTTTATTATGATCTAATGACTTATCAATGTCCACAAACATGTGGAAGATGTGGTGGAAACGGCAATGATAGACATCATCATCATCATGCACATTGTCATGATCTTTTGAACCCGGCAACTGGAGTTTCAGACTGTCCAAGAAGTGCCTATCTTTGCAATAATCCAATGTATTATTCTCTGATGACAGTTCAATGTCCTCGCACTTGTAATAGATGTCCCCGTCCTCGCCGTCGTACTTCTACTTCCACATCTACTTCAACATCAACATCCACTTCTACTTCTACATCTACTTCTACTTCAACTTCTACTACTACCACTGCAGCTACAACTACCGCCTAAACAATATTACAAACACTGTATAATAATATATAATTTACATATATATTATCCAGTTTCATAATATTTTGTGAACAATTTGTGATTTAGATTAGATCAGCGACGTTCTTCATATAAAAAATGTTCCAAACGTTGTAAGCGTGGGAGAAAACATTGAACTTTTGAAAAAAAAAAGTGAAAAATAAATTTATTACGTACACAAATATCTTGAAAACAAATCTGAACTTTTGGTTATACTCTAGGTCCTATGAAGGTCCCAAAACACAAACAATGGTTCAGAAAAATAAACAGAGATATGTACGAAAGGACAGGATAGAATAAAATATTTAGGTACCAAAAAAATCCAATTCCTATTTTAACTCAACGTTCTGTATGAACAATCTTGAACGATTTCTTATTCCGTTCTCTTTCATAACAGCTCGTAATGTCGATTCGATCAGCGTTGTTTTATTTCCCAACTGCTGAAAATCTGTACATCGGACATCATAGATTGAACAGGTCTGCATGAAAAACAGTGAATTGATGCTGATCTTTTAAAAATCATTGGTTGACATAAAAATAAAATTAATGGCGAGAACAATGAAACACTATTTTCAAAAATAATATCCTATATTGGTAACATTTTTGGTTGGTTTATAACAACTTTTTGATGTTGATCTGTTTTTTTTTTGATTGTAAGCCTAAATTGTGCTATTTTTAATATTTTTCTACAAGAATTATTTTGACGTTTTCCAGTTCTCTCGGAATATTCATATAAAAATCAACGTCTCTCCGCCTTCAAAAAACTGTATGTCTGCCACTATTCTTTGGTCCATTCTCAAAAAAACACAATATCAGATCTAGATGTATATATAACCAAGACAACAACATCATCGCATAATTATCTCGAATACGGTAAATGTTCGGCGACAGGGCGTTGTTTTTCGTTCCCAGGTGAGATTCAATATAGTATGAATATAATTTGAGTTTGATTACTTCAGATTAATCATAATACTCCTAGCGGTCATGCTACTAATAGTGAGTAACAATTATACACGTCGGGAAACAACGGTGAACAATGTGTATATCAATAATAAGTTAGTGAATGTTACAAATGGTGAGTTTGTATGGGGAAATGAGCTGTAATTACTTCAAGGGTGTTTACGGGTATATACGGGTTTGTACGGGTTTGTACGGGTATATCCTGGTTTGTACGGGTTTGTACGGGTACATACGGGTTTGTACGGGTACATACGGGTTTGTACGGGTACACACGGGGTTGTACGTGTGTATACGGATTTTTACGGGCATTTGTACGGGCTCGTACGGGTAGGTAAAGGTATTCTACAAGTACATACATACGTGCATATACGGATGTTTGCAAATATATACGGGTTTGTACTGGTATATAGGAGTTTGTACGGATATATATGGGGTTATACAGGGTGTATATGGGTTTGTACTGGTGTGTACGGGTATATACGGCTATGTACGGGTGTGTACGGCTATGTACGGGTATGCACGGGTGAATACGGGTTTTATGGGTATATACGGATAGGTAGAAGTAATCTACAAGTATCTAGGTGGATATACGGATGTTTGCAAATATATACGGGTTTGTACTGGTATATAGGAGTTTGTACGGATATATATGGGGTTATACAGGGTGTATATGGGTTTGTACTGGTGTGTACGGGTATATACGGCTATGTACGGGTGTGTACGGCTATGTACGGGTATGCACGGGTGAATACGGGTTTTATGGGTATATACGGATAGGTAGAAGTAATCTACAAGTATCTAGGTGGATATACGGATGTTTGCAAATATATACGGGTTTGTACTGGTATATAGGAGTTTGTACGGATATACATGGGTTTTTACAGGGTGTATATGGGTTTGTACTGGTGTGTACGGGTATATACGGGTTTGTACAATTGCAAACAGGTGAATACGGGTGTATACGTGCATGTGAGTGTATATTTGCGTATATACGGATGTGTACGGGTGTATACGGTTATGCACGGGTTTGTACGGGTGTACACCGCTTTTTACATATATATATACGGGTTTGTACGGGTATGGGTATATATGGGTTCGTATGGGCATCTACTGGTATATACAGGTTTGTACTAGTATATACGGGATTGTGCGGGTATGTACGGGTTTTTACGGGTTTATACAGGTACGTACGGGCATCCACTGGTATATACGGGTTTGTACGGATATATACGGGCTTGTATGGATATGTACGTATTTCTGAACGATACAAGGGTAGTATTTTAATGTGCCTTAATCTATATTTTGCAGTGGAAACCTTCATTCCCCCATTCATCAACATTGTTTCTGATATATTCGTCGCTCCTGACTATGGAATCGCCGCATGTGGCATCCGAAAATCCATGTCACAATTGACAATCAATATTATGTGTCTGTTATACGACACTGACACGTTCTTAGAGAAGAAGCAATCACTGAACGATACTTGGCTAACACAAAAGTGAGTTAGAGGATGTCACGACTACCAAAACACACATGTAAAGTACATAATGTACGTAACAATGAGGGGGGAGTAGGCTAAGCCGCGATTTTTGATGCGAAAATGAACAAAACACACTTCAATTGATTTTTGTCATGAATTGAAATTGATGTTTCAGAGCTTGTGAAATGAAAGACAGAAAGTTTCAAACAACACCAGATAAACTTGAGAATGACGGTAATATGACAAAAATCGCATTTATTCGAGACCCCTTTGATCGATTCATTTCGTTTTATTTGGATAAATGTGTGAGGTAATCTCATCTTTCAAAAATCTTCGTTTTTATAAAAAAAATTTCAGGGAGAATGGTTGTTTTAAATGTCGAGACGATATGCATTGTATTGTTCGTAGTCTCTATGAGGCGTTGAAACGTTTCACTCTGAATCGAAATGATAAACCAACTTATATTGAAATGCATGCTGCGCCTCTTTCATGGAACTGTGACTTCAACACAGATCTTTCGGATTACTACCTTCTAAAGATGGGAGCAGAGAAAGAAGCGCGACGAACCTCTGTTTCACAATTAGCAAATATTCTCTCTTCAAAAAATGTTTCTTCAAATTTGATACATACGATTGTCGAGGGCTCATTGAGTAAGTCTAGTTGACCTGCAAAAACCCAAATAGAATATTTTTAGATGGTGAAACTGTTCATGGTACACATAGATCAACAAGACGTTCAATGGCTGAAAGTTTGGTTCGAACCGACCCTGTTATTCGAGAATATTTGCATAAGATATATTTTTATGATTATATAGTTTTCAATTTCGATCGTCAAGTTTTAGATAACGAATATCAAGCAGATGTGTGGAAAAAGTAGATATACAGTGAAATATACATGTAATTTGAATACCGGTGTCATTTTAGATTTTGTATGAATATTTTTTGAATTTTATCATACAGGTTGCTGAAGTTATCCCGCTCTTTATCAAATAAACAACATTGTTCTGTTCAAACAACAACAAACGAGAGAACATTCAAATACGTTTCATTGATACTCGAAGTGTCTTGAAAATCAGAATCACAATTCTTGTTTCCATACAAACCACTAATCCCAAGTTTCAAATAATAAAAACTTGTCGGTGGAAGTTGTCAACATTTTTTAGGAAACATTTTCTTATCACATCTAATATATGTGTGGACGGCAATGAGTTATGTATAATTTAATTTTATTTATACGGCAAAAATTTAAAAAGTTGTCTTTCTGAAACGGGAAACCAAGCAACAGATCATATCAAAATTATCACACATTATTCATACATACCGGTCAATTTTTTGATGATAAAACCAACAACATTTTTATGTACATGCATGTACTCTGAATATTGGTTTTTTTTGAAACCTTTATCAATCAGTGACCTGAAGTTGATATAACATCAACAACTTTTGCTTGATTCAAGCAGATTTCCTTGAATAGTTTCCTAATAACTTGATTGATAGCAGTATTGGTAACATCCAAATCCATGTTGAGCAAAAACAATGTGGAGAACGTAGCCGACCCTTGAAAATTCACTTCAACATACACTTTTCATGAATCAGGGGAGAAAAACCAACACATATCATTGATTGTTATAAAATGTGCCAATAAGTACATTGAATCAGGAATAAACGCAGCGGTAAAATGAACTGATGTCTGTAAAATTTAATTACATATGTTCAGAAGTTTTGCGATTTTTTTGCTACCTACCATTCACACAATACTCCATGTAAAGTTCTTTTGAAGTCTAATAGTTTTTGGTGACAAAGTGTGTTGGATCGAACTAAAGGTTTTTGATTGATATGTATATAGTTGTCACCCTGTATACCCCACCAACAAACGACCCAAAAAGGGCAGCAAAAATAAAAGTGTTTCTTTTCAATTGTTCGCTTATAATCGATTTGATTGGCAAGTTCAGGATAAACGACCAATATCAAAAACTCCCAATTTTTATTCAACCTTCTTGTACTCAAAACTTGAAAATCCTGATCACAATCTTTTTTTTTTAATCCAAAAAAATTTCTCTTTTTTTTTTTTTGAATTTCTGCTGTTTGAGGATAACAATCTTCATTTGACACGCTTCGCTTTTTTTTCCACAATTTCTAACGGCGATTTTAAAAGAACAGACCTAGTTGTAGATTGAGTCAACATTATTGCACACGAGAAAATGATGAAGTCATTTTTAAAAATTAAAATCTACATGTGTGTGACTTACTTTCTATCGAAAGTTAAGAGACACTTTTTGTAAAAACTCAAAAAAACCGACAGAAACACATTGAAATCGCGAGTTTAGAATTTTCACCCTCGGGGTGAATGGCGATAGAAGGAAAATTCAAATGGCCATAACTCGGCTCTCCATGAACATTTTTCAAAAATTAAAAAACCATTTTTCTGCATTTTTCAAGGACTACATTTTTTATGTTGAGGCCAAAAAATAATAATATTTTTGAAGTACAGAAAACACCTTGTTTGGAGCTTAAAATTCATTTTTCTCATAGAAGGACGAGAGATGAGTGCTAGCTTTTATTTTTAAACGAATCCTCACACCTTTTTACGTATTTTAGACTATGTTTAAAAAATTTAAAGATAGGACCTTTTTTGCTACAGACCGTTGAATAGGTTCAAGTCGGAAAAAACGCTTCACATTATTTTTAAAAAGTCATTATATTTGCATGACTTGCTTTTTTATTTCATTTCTGAGTCGTCTCAGTTTTAAATGGAAGTTTTGATTATATTACAGTACATAAATTCTGAAATTATAGTGCTGGTGTCTCGAAATCAATTTCACACTCGAAGCTCATGTTGCTCACGCTGTTCTTCGTGTTCCAATGTTGTTTCTCAAGAAATACAGTGTTTTTGTGTCTCTTTCATGAAAATTATGTTTTTGGAAAAAAATTGAAGAAATCAGCTTGCACCAGAAACATATTATCAAAAAGACTAATGCGAAGTGAACAGCAGTGATCTCCTAAACAATTTGAAAGAAATGCATAGTCATCTTTTTCCTTAAAAAAACATAGATTCTCGAAATAAATAGTTTTTTATCTGGAAAATAAACTGCAGTNAAATAGTTTTTTATCTGGAAAATAAACTGCAGTTTCAGAAAAAATCAGACTTTCCATAAATTTTCAAAAGGTTTTTGTTGAAAAAAACAGTTTTTCAAAAAAAAAAAAAGAACTTCGAAGAGAAAGGTAAGTGTTATACAGTCCCTTTTCATAAAAAATTGCATCGAGTCACTCGGTATTATACTCTCTTTAGATTATATATTGATAGACGTATGTTTGTATATCCGCATGAAGAGGCCCACAGAAAGATTTCAACGATATCTTTGAATCTCGCAATGGGGCTTTGTTTGACTGGGTGACTATGAGATCGTTGGGATCAACAACGCTCAATTTGTGATTGTATGAGGCTCCACGTTTTGGTTGATTACAGACCAAAGTGTTGCAGCTCGTTTTGGAAGTTCGAACATAGCCGTGGCCACCGTTATACTTTGCCTTGAATATTGAAATCTCATCGATCTGAAACTTGTTCATTGAACACGATAACTTCAAATAGTACGAGACAACTTTTAGCATTGATCAGTTCTAGATAGTTTTTTCGCTAGGAAGAAATTATCGGTAAAATCAATGCTGAAAGTTGCCAGCTGGTGTGACAGTTCAGTTATGAAAATAGATGACGTCAGCCATCAGTTGGGAGTTGCTATAAACAACACGTCTCTTAAATATGTGTTACAAATGAAATCATGAATCATGTTTTTAAGAGTGAGATTTTAATCATGTAAATTATTTTCTATTTTGCTTGAAATATATCACGCTAAATACTATTGTGTAGCACTTATTTATAACTTTCTCTCATATTTTCCAATTCATAAAAAACCGTATCTGAATCTATATTGTAGCCTTTCTTCCTCATTTTTCCCCGAGATACCAATGACAAATTAATTCAGGTTTACATCGGTGGGAAGATCTTTAAGAGGGCGTATATAAAAGAAAACAGATCGCGTACATATTGGTCACAGTTACACATAAATCAGCAACAAATAATGAGCGGATCGGTACATATGAAAAGGTTAGACTTAATTTAACTGCAGGTCATATTGATTATCTTAATTCCAGGTTTATTATACTTCTTGTATCTGTTATCATTTTCTTTTTCTATCATGATTTCAAACTATCAAAGTTAACCAAGTCTTCTACCGGTAAGTATACATAAGTACAACACTTTTGGGATGTGGTCCATTTTATTCCAGAAGTTGATTTCATTCCCCCATTTGTTAATATAGTTTCCGATTTATTCGTCGCACCGGATTATAAACTTGCAACTTGCGCAATCCGAAAATCAATGTCCCAACTGGCCACGAATATAATGTGCCTCTTACATGACACAGAATTCTTCAAAGCTAAGCAGAAATCAATGAATGATACATGGGAAGCTCAAAGGTTAGTATACATATATATTTTTGAAAAAAAAAAGTGCATATGTTTAGGGGATGTGCAAATGAGGATAGAAAGTTTTTAACCACTCCGGATAACTTGAGAAATATAACAAATATGACGAAAATCGCGTTTATTCGAGATCCATTTGATCGATTTATTTCATTTTATTTGGATAAATGTTTGCGGTGAGTTGTGTACATTGAAATGTATTTTACTACATATATTTTCAATATTTGTGTCAATTCTAGAGTTTTTCAAACGAGTATAGTGTTGACCAAAATTGAACACTTTTGTTCGTTGAGTGAGAAAGTGTGCTCTATTGTGAACACGCGGGATATATGTTTTCAATAAATTTTCTTATTTTGTTTGAAAACCACTTTACGAGCGCACAGTGACGACAATTTGCACACCTTTTTCCAGCAAAAAACCTATAGTTTGCAAAATTGCGTCGTAAACATTTTTGAATCTGCATACACCAAATTTTACGAACAAGTGTGTATTTTTTTCTGAGGTGGAACTCGATGATGATGTTTTTGTTTAGTTTTTTGTTCAATCACAGCGCAAGATATCGTAAATCTTTTTTCAGCGCAAGATATCGTAAATCGTAATCGAGTTTTATTTCACCTATTTTTGTGCTAGACACTCCAAAGAACAGCTTGGGAAAAAAACGGCAAGAGTGTCGCAAGGCTTTTTCCTTGTCGCAAGCTTGCGGCAGTTTGTCGCAAACTTGCGACACATTTTTTCTGGCGCAAGATTGTCGTAAGCCGTGCAGTAGTTTTGCTGCTAGATGTCGCAAAGCTTGCGACTATTGGCGCAAGAACACCGCAAGCCTTGCGACAGCCGAATGTGTTTGCGACAAATTGCCGAGTTTGCGACAAATTGCCGCAAGTTTGCGACAAACTGTCGCAAGCTTGCCGATTTTTCCCCGAGAGGTTTTTTCTCTCGACGAAATCTTGCAAACTTTTTTATCGCAATAGTGACAGGATCATTTCGAACCATATACATTCATATTTTTAAAATAATACCCAACAGCAACCCCTTTCACCTCGAAATAATTCAATCCACAAATAGAGATGCATACTAGACTGCATCTAATCCGGAAGCAGGTGAACCTAATCCGGAAGCAGGTTGAACCCCCCCCCACAAACTGATAGGGCAAGTTCGTTAGAAGATTTATTTTTTTCAGCCGAAAATTCTGCTGGGACTGTGATAGTGATATGCATTGTGTAGTTCGCAGAATCCACGAGTCAATGAAGAATCATTCGGAGAATCGTGGAATGAGACCATCGTTTATTGAACTCCATGCCGCGCCGCTTTCATGGAACTGTAATTTTGACAAACATATGCTAGAATACGAATTACTTGTGATGGGTGCAAAAAAGGAAGAGCGTGTGACATCGATTTTGAGATTGGAACAAATTCTGAAAGCGAAAAATGTGCCGGAAGATTTGGTGAAAACAATAGTCCAAGGATCGTTGAGTGAGTTTTTTTTTGGTAGAAATTTTTAAAGGTATTTTTTTTGCAGCCGGTGAAACAGTTCATAGTACACATGATTCAGCAGAAAGGTTACAAGCTGAAAATATGGTTCGAAGTGATCCTGTTATTCGAGATTATTTGCATAAGATATACTTTTATGATTACCTAATATTCAAGTTCAATCGACAAGTTTTAGATGCGAAATATCAAACAGACTTCTGGAAAATTAAACCTGTTAATATTTTGTAAATTTGAATATGGTAATAAACAATTGATCTCATTGTGTTCTTTTTTTGGACTTTCTCTATGAAAGATAGAGAGAGAGAGAGATAGAGAGATAGAGAGAGAGAGATAGAGAGATAGAGAGAGAGAGATAGAGAGATAGAGAGAGAGAGATAGAGAGATAGAGA
>LR552167.1:0-33294 GCA_900536415.3 Caenorhabditis sp. 38 MB-2015 | reverse complement strand
GTTTCGAAAACACATTAAACTGTAATTTGAAAAAAAAAAGAAGAAAAATAATAAAAAAGTTTTGGCGCGTGGGAGAATAGAACCAGAGCTTGACGCCGTCATTCGATTTAAAGACACTCCCGTTAACCAGTCGGCCATGGAAATTTTCACTGTTGTACTTCTCTCAAAGAACTTTTCTCTGCGTCTCTCTCAATCTCGTCAATTGCATGCTGACTTGACGTGAATGATCAGGGCGTCGAACTCAATAAGTGTACAAATTTTTAGAGAAAGTTGAAAGTAACAGCTCGAGAACCTCCCTTGTGAGTCCTACTTTCAGCCTTTCACTTTTCTATTGGTTGCTCCACACCTCTGAGCACAATCGTGCAAAATATGGGCCCAAATGCACCATTTTGAGCAGAGTTATGACGATTCCTCGGGGACTTGCGGCAATTTGTCGCAAACTTGCGACATTCGGCTGTCGCAAGGCTTGCGGTGTTCTTGCGCTAATAGTCGCAAGCTTTGCGACATCTAGCAGCAAAACTATTGCACGGCTTGCGACACCCTTGCGCCAGAAATAATGTGTCGCAAGCTTGCGACAAGGGAAAAGCCTTGCGACACGCTTGCCGTTTTTTCCCCGAGTCATTCAACCGGGTTCGATCACCGTTCGAACGAATCTCTTTCAAAACCCTTTTAAGCCAACACCGGAAGCTGAAAATAGGTACCAATAGAAATTGACAAAATCTATTGGAAATTGAAGCCAACACTGTGAAAATATGTATCCCAAAATGTGAAGTCACAATATTTTCAGCGAAGCGAGTTTCAGTCATTTGAAATTTATATGTAAAATGTGAAAAAATATTGAGTTTTTCGATGGGACCTATATCATTCGATAGATTTTTGGACGCTGATCAACTTCCCGTCGTTCATTTCCGCGAAACGGATACACTAGTGCTTAATTTTCAGACCTAAAATTTCCACTGAAAATACAAAAATCTATCAAAAACCCAATAAAAATAGGATGGTATACTATACTCTAGGCTAACTTTTTGTCCTGAAAACATCTAGACAGTTTGTTTTGCATAAAAATGAAAAATTACCGCACTTTCAGCAAGTTTTCGATTTTTTCCTCTACGATAAAAAGAAATGAAAAACTGCTCGTGGAAAAATCGGCAAGCTTGCGACAGTTTGTCGCAAACTTGCGACATTCGGCTGTCGCAAACTTGCGACATTCGGCTGTCGCAAGGCTTGCGGTGTTCTTGCGCCAATAGTCGCAAGCTTTGCGACATCTAGCAGCAAAACTACTGCACGGCTTGCGACACCCTTGCGTTTTCCAAAAATGTAGAAAAAGTTCACGTTTTGTATTTTTTTTTCTGACGGATTTGTCGTTTTTTGTTCATTTCATAAAAAAGTCGCATTTTTTTCAAGAAATGAAAGAAAAAAGAAGCCCACCTGGGCTCCCATGGGATGGTAATGTTTATCTGGGATTTTCCTACGTGAACAATTTTACTCATTTTTCCCATTTAAACTGGGAAGCCCATCTGGGGTACATTCCATTTCAACAGCTCTGGTTAGACGCCCTGATCATTCACGTCAAGTCAGCATGCAATTGACGAGATTGAGAGAGACGCAGAGAAAAGTTCTTCGAGAGAAGTACAACAGTGAAAGCTTCCATGGCCGACTGGTTAACGGGCGTATCTTTGAATCGAACGACGGCGTCGAGCTCTGGTTCGATTCCCCCACGCGCCAAAACTTTTTTATTATTTTTCTTCTTTTTTTTTTCAAATTACAGTTTAATGTGTTTTCGAAACTCAAAAATGTATTCAAAATATTTGCGAGAGTGTATTTTTTAATATCTGACAAGATAACGTTGTAAAAAATGTAATTTGAAAAAAAAGAAAAATAATTTAAAAACATTTTGGCGCGTGGGGAAATCGAACCAGAGCTCGGCGCCGTCGTTCGATTCAAAGACACGTCCGTTAACCAGTCGGCCATGGAAATTTTCACTATTGTACTTCTCTCGGAGAACGTTTCTCTGCGTCTCTCTCAATCTCGCAAATTGCTGTTTTTCATTGCGCTGACATGACGTATACTTTTTATCCACCGGAAGTTTTTGTGAGAAAAGATATACTGCAAAAATTCCGGTGTTGGTTTGAACACCCTCAACTCCACAGAACAACATCAAACACCCTCACATTAAAAAGTATCATAAAATCAGGCGCCCAATTTGGCACCCATTTCTTTGCCATATCATATTTCATCGCCTTTCTATACACTTTTCACACGCCACAGATTTCATTTTCCTCTCCCCGTTTTTTTTTTGTTGTTGCTGAAATTCGAAACTTTCTTTGCCATTTTCATTTTCATTTTCTTCTTATTGAAATTCCAGTCTTTTATTTTTTTAGCTATATTGAAATTCGACGATTTATTCCTTCTCGGAATTCATTTAATTGTTTTTTTTTGTTTTTGCTCCCAAAACTTTTTGGCCACGCCCACTTTGCCACATGATTGGTTTGGTGCTCACTTTTTTTTGGCGCCAAAAATTATTGTTTTTTTTTTTTTTGAGGCGACCGCCCTTTTTTGGCGTGTGACCTTTTTGAGAAAGAAAAAATTTGAATTTTTGTTGGGCAAAACTCAATTAGAAAATTAATGAATACCAAATAGCGAGTGGTCTTCGAATTTTTGCTAATGAGAGACAAATTTTTTTCTGGCGGCGGATAATTTTTTCGGGTCTGATTTCCCATTGGAATGCTTGTCTTCTATTTTTTGGCTGTTTTCAAATGCCACGTGGAAATTCGGTTTTTTATTGCCTAGGTTTCCTTTTGATTTTAAAATCAAACCAATTTTTTTTTAGCTCCGCCCACTTTTGCAATCTGCGGCACGGAAATATTTCCACAGTTCCTCACTTGTTTTATCATCTTAGTCGCATGTTTTGATGATTTTTGACACCCATATTTCTTAGGTTTCCTTTTAATTTCAAAATTTACGTTTCTTAAGCCCGCCCACTTTTGCAATCTGCGGCACGGAAATATTTCCACAGCTCCTCACTCGTTTTATCATCTTAGTCGCATGTTTTGATGATTTTTGACACCCATATTGCCTAGGTTTCTTTTTGATTTTGAAATTGAACTAGATTTTTTCTAGCCCCGCCCACTTTTGCAATCTGCGGCACGGAATTTTTTCCACAGCTTCTCACTTGTTTTATCATCTTAGTCACATGTTTTGATGAGTTTTGACACCCATATTTCCTAGGTTTCCTTTTGATTTTGAAATTGAACTAGATTTTTTCTAGCCCCGCCCACTTTTGCAATCTGCGGCACGGAATTATTTCCACGGCTTATTACTCGTTTTATCATCTTAGTCGCATGTTTTGATGATTTTTGACACCCATATTGCCTAGGTTTCCTTTTGATTTTGAAATTGAACTAGATTTTTTCTAGCCCCGCCCACTTTTGCAATCTGCGGCACGGAAATTCTTCCACTCATCACTTGTTTTATGATCTTAGTCGCATATTTTGATGAGTTCTGACACCCATATTGCATAAGTTTCATTAATTTTAAAAGTGACGTTTTTAGCCCCGCCCACTTTTTGCAATCTGCGGCACGGAATTATTTTCCTGGCTCATTTTTCGTTTTACCATCTTAGTCACATGTTTTGATGAGTTTTGACACCCATATTTCCTAGGTTTCCTTTTAAATTCAAAATTTACGTTTCTTAAACCCGCCCACTTTTGCAATCTGCGGCACGGAATTATTTCCACGGCTTATCACTCGTTTTATCATTTTAGTCACATGTTTTGATGATTTTTGACACCCATATTGCCTAGGTTTCCTTTTGATTTTGAAATTGAACTAGATTTTTTCTAGCCCCGCCCACTTTTGCAATCTGCGGCACGGAAATATTTCCACAGCTCCTCACTTGTTTTATCATCTTAGTCACATGTTTTGATGAGTTTTGACACCCATATTTCCTAGGTTTCCTTTTAAATTCAAAATTTACGTTTCTTAAACCCGCCCACTTTTGCAATCTGCGGCACGGAATTATTTCCACGGCTTATCACTCGTTTTATCATTTTAGTCACATATTTTGATGAGTTTTGACACCCATATTTCCTAGGTTTCCTTTTAATTTCAAAGTTTACGTTTCTTAAACCCGCCCACTTTTGCAATCTGCGGCACGGAATTATTTCCACGGCTTATCACTCGTTTTATCATCTTAGTCGCATGTTTTGATGATTTTTGACACCCATATTGCCTAGGTTTCCTTTTGATTTTGAAATTGAACTAGATTTTTACTAGCCCCGCCCACTTTTGCAATCTGCGGCACGGAAATTCTTCCACTCATCACTTGTTTTATCATCTTAGTCACATGTTTTGATGAGTTTTGACACCCATATTGCCTAGGTTTCCTTTTAATTTCAAAGTTTACGTTTCTTAAACCCGCCCACTTTTGCAATCTGCGGCACGGAATTATTTCCACGGCTCCTCACTCGTTTTATCATCTTAGTCGCATATTTTGATGAGTTTTGACACCCATATTGCATAAGTTTCATTAATTTTAAAAGTGACGTTTTTAGCCCCGCCCACTTTTTGCAATCTGCGGCACGGAATTATTTTCCTGGCTCATTTTTCGTTTCACCATCTAAGTCGCATGTTTTGATGAGTTTTGACACCCATATTTCCTAGGTTTCCTTTTAATTTCAAAATTTACGTTTCTTAAACCCGCCCACTTTTGCAATCTGCGGCACGGAATTATTTCCACGGCTTATCACTCGTTTTATCATCTTAGTCGCATGTTTTGATGATTTTTGACACCCATATTGCCTAGGTTTCCTTTTGATTTTGAAATTGAACTAGATTTTTTCTAGCCCCGCCCACTTTTGCAATCTGCGGCACGGAAATATTTCCACGGCTTATCACTCGTTTTATCATCTTAGTCGCATGTTTTGATGATTTTTGACACCCATATTGCCTAGGTTTCCTTTTGATTTTGAAATTGAACTAGATTTTTTCTAGCCCCGCCCACTTTTGCAATCTGCGGCGCGGAAATTCTTCCACTCATCACTTGTTTTATCATCTTAGTCGCATATTTTGATGAGTTTTGACACCCATATTGCATAAGTTTCATTAATTTTAAAAGTGACGTTTTTAGCCCCGCCCACTTTTTGCAATCTGCGGCACGGAATTATTTTCCTGGCTCATTTTTCGTTTCACCATCTAAGTCGCATGTTTTGATGAGTTTTGACACCCATATTGCTTAGGTTTCTTCAATTTGAAAATTGAACCAGATTTTGTTAGCCCCGCCCACTTTTTGCAAACTGCGGCATAGAACATGGTCGACTGGTTAACAGGCGTGTCTTTCGAGCAAACGACGACGTAGGAGCTCTGGTTCGGTTCCCCATTGTGGCGAAATTTTTTCTTTTTTTTAAATTGTCAATTTCAGATACAAAATGTTTGGAACTCATTTTCTCTCAATCTCGTCAAAAAAAAAATCGAATTTAAATTTTGTCACGTGGAATTTTGAAATTTTGATGTCTGGCACCAAAACGTGGTATCCTGATTTTTCGATTTAAAAAGCAAAAATTGAAATTTTTTGACCTCAAAATTTTTTTTTTCAAAACAAACCTCAAAAAAGCAAAACCTTGACGTCAAAAAATTGGAAAATTAAATTTTGCATCAAAATTTCAGATTTGTCCAATTTTTTTCATTTTTTCATTTTTTCGCGCCAATTTTCGCATCACAAAATTTTCAAATCCTATAATTAAAAAAAATCCGATTTTTTGACTCCAAAAAAATTGGGAAATAAATTCTGGAGAACCCCCCTAATTTTCATCTCAATTTTTTTTAGCTGAAAAAAATTCAGATTTTTTGAACCAAAGAATCTTTAAAAAAAACCAATTTCAAAGAAAAAATTCCCCAAAAAAAACTTCTCGAAAATTCAATTATGATTGTTTTTCTTCTGGAAAAAAGAAAAAAAAACAAATTTTCTATTTTTTTTCTTCCAATGTGGACAAGCTGGAAACTTGAAAAAAAAATTCGAAAAAAAAAAAAAAAAAAAAATTTCATGAGGTCGCAACGCTTGCGACATCCTTGCGTCATCCTTGCGACAAAAGTTGTCGCAAGTGTCGCAACCGTTTCGCAAGGTTTGTAGCGTTTTTCCGTTGTCGCAAGGACGTCGCAAGTTTTTGTGATTGACACTGCGCAAGAAAAAGCCTTGCGTCAGGCAAATATGGATTTTTTTCGATATTCAAAATCTAGATTTTTTAATATCTAAATCCCAATGCCTATCGCAAGGCTTGCGTCCAACTTGTTTGTCGCAAGGATGAAAAAATAACGAAATTTCAATCTTGCGACATCCCTACGAAAAAAAAGTGTCGCAAAAAATTAGAAAAATATTCAAAACACTTTTTTTTTCGATATTTTTTTGAAATTGGAGGAATGAAATCAGAATTCGTAGCATCGAGAAGTTCAATTTCAAAATTTCATGAATTCGCAAAGCTTGCGACACTCCTGCGACATCCTTGCGACAAAAAATGTGTCGCAAGTGTCGTTTCGCAAGGTTCGTGGCGTTTTTCTCTTGTCGCAAGGATTGCGACACAATCTTTGTCGCAAGGACAACGAAATTTGAAAATGTCATAAGTTCGCGACGTTTGCGTCATCTTTGCGACATCTCGGGGAAAAACGGCAAGCGTGTCGCAAGGCTTTTTCCTTGTCGCAAGCTTGCGGCAGTTTGTCGCAGACTTGCGACACATTTTTTCTGGCGCAAGGGTGTCGCAAGCCGTGCAGTAGTTTTGCTGCTAGATGTCGCAAAGCTTGCGACAAACTGTCGCAAGCTTGCCGATTTTTTCCTGAGATCCTTGCGAAAAAAACGGTGTCGCAAACTTGCTAAAACTGTCCCATTTTTGTCGCAATGGTGTCGCACGCATTTGCGATTTCTCGATTAAACCTGCGCAATACATCGCAGGACTTGCGTCAACCAATTGTCGTAAACTGCGACATCCTTGCGACAAAATCAAGCGTCGCTAAAAAATTTGAAACATGTTTTTTTTCCCTAATTTTAAACTCAAGAGTTTGTCGCAAGTGTCGCAACCATTTCGCAAGCCTAATCCTTGCGTTTTTCGATACAAATCCTTGCGTCAAACAAATATCGGCCAAATTTTACGGATTTTCGCTATTTTTTTGACAATTGCTTTAAAAAACCATGCGATTTTTCAATTGTAACTACGCAAGGCTTGCGCTAGATTGTTACGTCAAAATTCAAAGTATAAAAGTAGAACCTTAAATTGTTGCTTGTTGCTCGTTCTGCTCCCCTTCTCCTCACATTTCTAATTGAATTCCTCTTCTTTTTCTTCTTCTTCTTCATCGTTGTGGGAAAAAAACTCGCGCGTTTCATGTTTTTTTTTTTCGCTCGTTTTCGGGTGGTTTTTGATTCATCCCTGAAAATCGCCCCCCTTTTTCCCAATTTTGGCGCGCAAAATTTGCCCGCTGGGCAACAAAACAATTTATTTCTCGTTTTGATGATTGAACGTCTACCGATAAATATTTTTCTCGTTTTCGCGTCGCACCAAGAAAAAAAAATATATATAAATGAAAAAAAAAAAAAAGATTGCTTCGGGGTGGAATTGAACTTGCCACGCCCTTTTGTTGGTGAGTGGTTGGTAGACGCGCGTGGTAACCACTTGGCCATGTGTGCAGATGATCAAAGGGGAATGTTGCTGGGTTTTGGAGGGTGATTTGAAATTTTTAGGTTTTGGCGGGAGATTTTTTGAAACTTGTATTTTGGCGGGAGATTTTTTGAAACTTGTATTTTGGCGGGTATTTTCGAATTTTTTGAATTTTTAACGGTTTTTTTTTTGAAACTTGATATTTGGCGCCATTTTTTGAAATTTTTAGATTTTGGCGGGTATTTTTTGAAACTTGTGTGTTTGACGGTTTTTTTTTTCGAATTTTTTGAATTTTTTACGAATTTTTTAAACTTGAATTTTGGCGGGTAATTTTGAACGTATGATCTTGGCGTTGTTTTCTTAAATTTGAAATTTGGCGGTTTTTTATCCTGAATTTAAACTTTGCCGCCCTTTTTCTGAAATTTGAATTTCGGCGCGCTTTTTTTTAAATTTGAATTTTGGCGCGAAAGTTTTGAAACTTGTGCTTTGGCGCCCATTTTTGAAGATTTGAATTTTGTCGCGCGTTTTTTGAAATTCAAATTTTGCCGCGCTTTATTTTAAAATTTGTGTTTTGGCGGCTTTTTTCTGCATTTTGAATTTGAGCGCGAGATTTTTAAAAATTTGAACTTTGGCGCTTTTTTTTGAATTTCGAATTCTGGCGCCCATTTTTGAAATTTGAATTTGGCACTTTTTTTTAATTTGAAATTTGGCGGGTACTTTCGAAAATTCGAATTAGAGCGCGCGTTTTTCAAAATTCAAGTTTTGCCGCGCTTTATTTCGAATCTTGTGTTTTGGCGCCCATTTTTGAAAATTCGAATTTGAGCGCGAAATTTTTTAAATTTGAATTTTGGCGCGAAAGTTTTGAAATTTAAATGTTGGCGGGCTATGTTTCAAATTTTTAAAAACCGAATTTTCGCGCGCATTTTTTAATAAAAATATACCTAGTTGGATTTCGACGTGTTCAGATTTGGCGGGAAAATTCTAAATTCAAATTTTTCATCTAGATCCTTGTGCAATTCCTGGTAACACCCCAATGTACCCAAAAAACCCGGATCTTTAGAAAATCTCTAATGAATTCTCACAAATCCCCTCCCCTTTTCGAATTCTGATGAATTCCAAATTTTGTCTAATCCACTCAGAGAAGCGAAAAAAAAACATACGAATTCCGTTTTCCGTCCGCTAATCTCATCCTGTTTCTGAAACTTGTTCTCCAATTTCAATTTTCTATTTTCGTCTTAGGTTAACTCTAAAAATAGCTCGAGGTCTAAGTAATTTTAGAAGAAGTCCTTGGACAACCCGTGATTCTTGTCTCCTCCGACATCTTTTTTTTTTTTAGTTGTTTTTCACTTTCACTCCGCCCACCCACCAAACACTTCTTGAACGTTTACTTCTCTTCACTCATATTGCTTGTTTGGTGTAACGGTTAGTGCGCGCGCCCCATATGCTTAAGCTCATGGGTTCGAACCCCATAGCCGTCGGCAATTTCTTTTATTTTTTTTTTAATTTTGCGCAAAATTAATAAAAAAAAGTAAGAAAAAAGTGTTGTGGAAATATGAGAAGATACACATAGATACGTACATATTTTCTCGCTTGCCAGCGCAAATCATCAACCCCGATGTATATTCTGAATAGAATTCTAGATGAATGTCGAGTATTTTTGGTCAAAAAAAAAAAAAAACTCGCCGAGTTTTCCCCTCTTCATTTCGGGAATTCCAAATGTTTTCATATGTTGATGATGTAATACACTCGCTAATCTCTTCTTTCTTGAATTTCGTTTGGTCTGGGGAAGATTTTAATTTCATTATTTTTTCCAGAACGAAAAAGAAGCGAAAATATGGGCAACGAGAATTCGTCGATGGTGAAAATTCGAAAATTATCGAAAGAAAAAGAGCCGTGTGTGATTATCGAATGTGTCGATGGCAAAATGTGAGTTTTTTTTGAACACTTTTTCTTTATGAAAGTGCACTAGAAAAAGGTGCACATGAAAATTCCCCAGTGAGTTGTCAGGCTCAGAAAAACATGTCCATCTAGCACATTTTTCAAACACCACAAATGCGTCATCAAGTGGCTCTGTTGAAAGAAGCACAAAAAATACGTCAGCAAGGTCAATAACAGCAAAAAAAAAATACTCGATTGACCGCGGTTTTATAAAATTGAGTTTACCTTACGCGTTGCGTGTAGGCGACGCGGTCGGACGCGTGGCAATTTGACACTTTTTGAGTGCTTTATAGTATGGCTTCAGAAAACCCTATTTGCACTTGAAATATTTGTAAGATGACGGAGTTGATGGGCTTCTTTACCAGAAATGCGTCAGCACTCAAAGTGCGCCATATGCACCTGAAATGCGCCAGTGAACGCGCTAAAATTAATAAACTAGATTTCCATCGCACCGAAAATGTGTCAGCACTGGAAAGCGCCAGGTATTAGGTCAATTTATGTTCTAACTCTTTTTGTTTCATTTGCACCCAAATTGCGTCAGTGAATTACTTTAATCGCACCAGAAATGCGTCAGTAAAGTTGTGTAAGATTTGTTCAAGGATGCGCTAGCACTTGAAGTACGCCAACAAGCTATATTTAGTTGAACTCTAGCACAAATAAGAGGGGCACGAGAAAAGCGTCAACAAGTTATTGTGAACGAGAAATGCGCCAGCACTCAAAGTACGTCAATAGGCTAGAACTATGTTTCAGTTAACTTGAACCAGGAACGCGTCAGCGAATACAAAGTAGATGGGCACGAGAAAAGCGTCAACAAATTTCTAATTGAAGTTGTGCACCCGAGATGCGTCAGTGACGTACTGAAGTATTTCTAGCTATGAAGTGCACAAAAAATGCGCTAGCACTGAAAAAGCGCTTGTAAACTCAAAAAATATCCATCTTGAACTTGAGTTCATGTGAATAATCGAAATTCAAGTGCACCGAAAATGCGCCAGCACTTGAAAATAGTCACCTGGGTTCAAACTAAGGTCAAGTGGGTCACCAAGTCAAGAACGCACCGAAAAAAGCGTCAGGCACACTCTTAATGACGCGTTTTTGGTGAAAAAAAATTAGAAAGACACAAGAAGCGCGTCAACAAGTGTCGTGCACCAGAAATACGCCAGCACCTGAAACGCGCTAGTAGCCTATAAACGAGAGCTGTGTGCACCAGAAATGCGTCAACCACACTTTCACTGACGCGTTTTTGGTGCAAACCCCTTGTTGACGTACTTTGTGTAGTATCAATTTTTCAACTCGTATCTCTTTTTCTGTGTGTGTGCGTGTGCCAGACTGGAGAACAAAAAGAAAAGCCAAAAAAAAAAGAAAAAAGGGGGTGAGGGTAAATTGAATTTTTCTGTATGACTATGATTTTGGGCAACGCACACACACACACAAAAAAAGAAAAGACACTAGTTTTGAGACATCTTCTTCTTTTCTTCTGTTTTTTTTTCCAGATATTTTTTCCAAAATATGGCCATCAAAAAAACATTGTTCACTCGCGCCCACAAAAAATCGACAAAAAAAAAAAACATTTTTTTTCTTCTTCTTGGTTTTTGCAAAATTTCTTGTCTAACGAGCCCCCGAGTTCGTCATCAATTTGGATAATTAAAATCGCGCGGGGGAACGCCCACTTTTTTCGTAATATAGTTAAACAAAAAATGAGGTTCGTTTTCTTTGAGAAATGAAAATATTGCGTGAGATGGAGTTTTTTTCCCATTTTTTTTGTGCTCGAATTTTTGATGCTTAAAATGCATATAGTATAGCAGAACCTCAAAATTTTTCTTTTATTAAATTTTGTTAAAAATCACGTTTCAAAAAACTTATCCAGTTTAACCACAGTAATTCAGGTAACCTGCACATCAAACTTTTGATCAATGAAAAAAAATTTCAGTAAGATGTGTAGGTTTTAAGGTAATGTAACATTAGAGGTTGGAAGATATCCAACACATTTTTTTGTGTTAACACGGTCACGCAAAAATGCAGACACATTGCTCAAAGTTCTTTTGCTACCATACTATGAATTACTGTAGTTTTGGTGTTTTTTGAACCGTAGAATCCGATTTTGATATCCAAATTGTTTGAAATAATTTTTTGATCAAGAAAAATAGGTATATTTGAGCCGAAATGTGGCTCCAAAGTGACAGTTTTGGGTCCCTTTATACCAAATCGGCCCTCCTGATCACGATCCAGTACTCCAATTTTCTCATAGACTTCTCCGAAAAAAGTTATGAGCCTTCAAAGTTGACTTACTTTCCATTGTTTTCATCCGTTTTATTGAGTATTTTTGGCTCGAAACCGGATTTAATTTTTTTCTAAAAGTTTTGAGTTTTTGTTAACAAAGGTTTTCGGGGATGCCAAACATGATAGGGATGTTCATTTTTCAAAAGAGCGAGTTTTTAACTATTTTAGGTCCAAAATTGACTGACCCAGATTTTGATGAAGTTCTCACTCAATATACTTACTCAATATACTCAAATACCCTTTGTCGGAAAATTTTATCGAAATCTGGGTCAGTCAATTTTCGGACCTAAAATAGGGTGTAGCTTTTTTGGTGTAAAATGAACATCACCATCATGTTTGGCGTACCCGAAAACCTTTGGGAACAAAAATTTAACACTTTTTTCAAAAATGTTCAGCCGTATTTTGACCTTAAACTTATACCAATCGATGTCGCAAAATTTTAAATCAAAATTTTTTTTTTTGAACATCAACATCAGGATCGTAATCACGAGGTTCGATTTGGTGTACACAAATTTTCATTTTTAAGAATAAGCTACTTGATCACCAGTATTTTAGTGATCATTTTCTGTTACTTCCATTTTTGTGCTCCAAAATATAACATATCACCTCTTTTTCCAGCCAACCACCGGTTCTCCGCAAGAAATCCTCGCGTCGTCGCAGTATCAGCCAATCACGTCTTCCGCAATTCGAAGACGAAACGCCCAAAATCGTCGGTCCCCCTCCAATCCCGCAACTCATTCAAACGCAACTCTCCGTCGACGACGCAATCAGCATTAGTTCGCGAAAGAGTTCAGTGAGCAACTTCCGTTTTTCAAGCGACGGCTCCGGTGACTCATTGCTGAGCCCTCTTCAGAACTCGGATAGAAGACGAAGTCGAAGTTTGTGCTCGGCGCAAATGAAAGAGGACGCGCAGGTAAGAGGGGATCATTCGGATAAATAGAAAATGACTTAAAATTCGCATTTTTGTGTAGTTTAAATTGTTGAGAAAATCAAGTTGTTCAACTTGGAGGTCCCCAGAGGATATTAAATGGAGATTTAGTTGAAAGGGATACATTTTTGGAAGTTCTTGTTTGGATTCGGGTTTGAGCTCGAATTATAACTTGGTTCAAAATGGAGTATTTTGCCACATATTTTGGGCAGGTGTGCTCCAAATACCATAGAATTATAACTGAAATTAGGAAGCTGAATTTTTTTTGGAATTTTCAGAATATTTTTCAAAATTTTTTGATGAAAAATTTCTTTTCTTCAAACCAAGTTTTTCTTTCAAAAATAATGAAAATGCTCAGGACTTTTTCTGGATATTGCTCTTCGGAGCTCATTTTTATCTCTTTGAGCACAATTTTGCAAAATATGACGCCGAATCGATACGAGTTATGATCATTACCAACTAGATGCTAAAAAAGAGACTTCCGAAAAATCTGAACACTTAATTTTGAACTGGAGAAAATCCATTTTTGAGATTCCTACTTGAAGAACCTCCTAAAAATCATGAATTTTCAGAATTTTACATTTTGACCTTTTTTTTTGTTTCAGGTTCTATTCAGACTTGAGCCAGATTTTTAGGACCTTAAGTTCCCTAGGACGAAAAAGGCTCCCATTCCCCCCAAAAAACACCTTGTCAGACTTTAACTTCCTTGTTTCAGACCAGATTTTTATCTAGAATTTTAAAAATTTTAAGAAAATTCTTAGAATTTCAGAAATACCAAGCAATCACAGTTTTAAGAAACATGAATATACAGCTTTCAAGAACATCAAGAACATTGAAGCCATTTTTAAAATTATGATTTTCAGAGAAAATAGTTGAAACTGGACGAGGAAGTGTTATAACAAGAGTCTAAGTCTAGGAGCCTAAGCCTAGGAGCCTAGACCTAGGAGCCTCAGCCTAGGAGCTTAAGCCTAGGAGCCTAGACTATCCGGATGTCCTGAGCCACCCCAGAGCACGAAGATCTTTGATTACCGGATAAAGATTACCCTTTTAAGACACCGACAAAAAAATTACAACTACAAAATGACATTATTCTTATTATTTTTCTTCTTGTTGTTTGTCTCTTGTCTATGAGAAAAGTGGGTGGAGTGTCCTCGTTTTCTAATAATCCGCTTCTCTTCCAAAATCCCCTTTTCACTTTTCATTATCTTTTTCGCTGCTCAAATCAGCAAAAAAACAAAAAAAAATGACAACGACGAATATCACCATAATTGGTGCGGTTCGTTTTGTGTTCAAGTTGAAGCGGGTGAGCAAAATTGTGTGCTCTTCTTCTTCTTATGTAGATCATAAAGTAGTTGTGTTTCAGGCGGTGGCGAACCAGCACATCAAAGAGAAAGAGGAGAAGACGGGCCCGAGTACGGGAAGGAAGACGAGTAGTGGATTGGTCCCTTCTTTGAATCGACTGAGAATTCAGCAATGTTATCGGACAGCCAAGTGAGTTTTCCTTCGATTAAAGTTTTGATATGCATAGGTCAAAGTTTAGACTTCCATTGGTTGTAGTTAAGGTCCCCTGGGTTCAATTTTAGACTCCCTAGGTTGAAGCTTAGTTTCCTTAAGAAATTAAAACCCCCTCCTGTTCGAGTTAAAGTTTAGACCCCTTAGGTGAAAGCTTAGACCCCCTCAGGTGAAAGCTTAGGTCCCTAAAGTCTAGGTCCTCATAGGTTAAATTTCAGCGCCCCCTAGGTTTGAGTTAAGACCCCCTAGATTTAAGCTAAGGTCTCCAGATTGTAGTTAAGGCCGCTGGGTTCAAGTTTAGATCCCCTAAGTTAAGATCTAACCCCCTAGATAAAGTTTAGTTCCGTTAGGAAGCCCCTCCCCCCCCTTCTGTTCGAGTTAGAGTTCAGACCCCTTAGGTTTAGCCCCCCTAGATTTAACTTGAGACCTCCAAGTTGTAGTTAAGATCTCCTGGGTTCAAGTTTAGACCCCATAAATTGGAATTGAGACCATATAGGTTTGAATCTAGATCCCCTAGGTTAAAGTTCAGATCCTTTCTGTTCAATTTTAGACCCCTCAGTTAAAGTTTAGACCCCCTAGGTTGCTACATTATGCTACAGTACCCAGAACCACCTGCACATCTTACTCATTTCCTTAAATTTGATGTGCAGGATGCTTGTGGTACTGTAGTTCGTATACAATTTGATGTGAATAAACCACTTTTTTTGTAGTTTTTAGAACACATTTATTTGTATACGAGAATATACAAAAATTGTTGATTAATCCCGGTGGTTATCAAGCCTTAGATTTCAGATTTCAATTCAAAAATCTAGCCTGAATGAATCTGAGAAAATTCTGGAACCCTGTAAAGTAGACCGACAAGACATATAGGTTCCTGGGGTTGTTCGAGTTAAAGTTTAGACCCCTTAGGTGAAAGCTTAGACCCCCTCAGGTGAAAGCTTAGGTCCCTAAAGTCTAGGTCTTCATAGGTTAAATTTCAGCGCCCCCTAGGTTTGAGTTAAGACCCCCTAGATTTAAGTTAAGGTCCTCAGATTGTAGTTGAGGCCGCTGGGTTCAAGTTTAGATCCCCTAAGTTAAGATGTAACCCCCTTGGTTAAAGCTTAGTTCCGTGAGGAAGTCCCCCCCCCCCTAGATTTAACTTGAGACCTCCAAGTTGTAGTTAAGATCTCCTGGGTTCAAGTTTAGACCCCATAAATTGGAATTGAGACCATCTAGGTTTGAATCTAGATCCCCTAGATTAAAGTTCAGATCCTTTCTGTTCAGTTTTAGACCCCTCAGTTAAAGTTTAGACCCCCTAGGTTGCTACATTATGCTACAGTACCCAGAACCACCTGCACATCCTACTCATTTCCTTAAATTTGATGTGCAAGATGCTTATGGTACTGTAGTTCGTATACAATTTGATGTGGATAGCCACGTTATTTGTAGTTTTTTTGTATTACATTTTTTGTATACGAAAATGTACAAAAATTGTTGATTAATCGGTGGTTATCAAGTCCTACATTTTAGATTTCAATTTGTAAAAATCTAGCCTGAATGAATCCGAGGCTTTGAAACTTCTGGAACCCTGTAAAGTAGACCGACTAGATCAACAAGCTACAGTACTCCAGACCACCTGCACATCAAACTCTTTTTTTTTCCAGACCCTCTATCGGTGACGCAATAATGAAGCGTTCGGCTGCGTCACGCGCCGAAATGCGCAACTTGATGGCAAAAATGAACGATAAACAAATCGAATGCCTGGGCAAACAGATGTATGAATTAATCACAGACGCAGTTGAGAATGCTGATAAATCCGATAAGGTTTGTCTATTTTTGAAGAAGATTTTTTTTTTTGTTATTTACGAAAATCTTTAGCTCACTTTTTTCAAAGAAACCATAAACATAATTAATTAATGATTTTTTTGAGCTTTTTTTCTTAAAATTTCGAGTCATTTTCAGATATAGGTACCGAAGGCTGCAAGAAAATGATAAAAATAATATGCGGATTAAAAATTTCGTCTATTCATTCACATTTTTTTGAAAAAATCTTCCGGTTTATCAGATTATCTTTGAGTCAAAAATGGTAAATCTGAGCTGAATTGAAAATTGCAAATTTTAACAGAACTGAAGGAAGGTGGTACTGTAGGCGACAAGTTGTGTGTTAACACGCTCACGAAAAATTGCAGACACGTTTTTTTCAGCTAGGTTCCTTTTTTGGAACCTTCTGGACCACCCGGAAGTTTTGGCGAAAACTAAATTCTTGTATACAAAAAATGTATTCTAAAAACTACAAAAAATTGTTATTCACATCAAATTGTATACAAACTACAGTACCACAAGCAACCTGCACATCAAAGTTATGAAAATGAGTAAGATGTGCAGGTGGTTAGAGGTACTGTAAGATAATTTAGTAACCTAGGGGGTCTAAACTTTAACCTAGGGGATCTAGATTTCAACCTAGGGGTCTGACCTATAACCTAAGTGGTCTTAACTTTAACATAGTAGATCTAAACTGTAACTTAGGGGGTATAAACTTTAACCTAGGTGATCTAGGTTTCACCCTAAGGGGTCTGATCTATAACCTAAGGGGTCTAAACTGTAACCTAGGGGTCTGAGCTATGACTTGAGGGGTCTTAACTATAACTTAAGGGGTCTTAATTTTAACCTAGGGGATCTAAGCCCTAACCCAAGGGGTCCAGATTTTAACCCAGTGGTCTAAACTTTAACCTAGTAGACTTTATTTTTTTACCTAGGGTAACTAAAGTTTAATCTAACAATTGTAAGGGATCTCAATTTTAACATAGGGGGTTTAGATTTTAACCTAGAGGGGGCTCAACTTTAACCCAGGCGGTCTAGATTTTAACCAAGGGGGTTTAAACTTTAATTTAGGGGGGGGGTCTAAATTCTGACCTAGGTGGTCTGACCTATAACCTAAGGGGTATAGACGTTAACCTAGGGGTCTGACCTATGACTTAAGGGGTCTAAACTTCAACCTAGGAAACCTAAATTTTGACCTAAGGGATCAAAACTTTAATCTAAGGGATCTTAATTTTAACATAGGGGATTTAGATTTTAACCTTAGGGGGGGGGTCTAGATTTGAACACTATAACCTAGAAGATTTAGACTTGAACCTAGGCGATTTACACCATAACCTAGAGAGGGGTCTAAATTTTAACCTAGGGAGTATAAAACTGTAGAAACATGGTGAACATTAATTCGCTTATAATCTTGTCCAAGAGAAGTACACACCTCTCACCTTGTTCACCTCATCAATCAATAATTTGCAGGTTCTCCAGCACGCTCGCCAATTCGGTGAAACCTACGCCGCCCTTGTTCCCCTCGGCTTCCGACCCGATCTCTTCGCTCCGTTGGCCGACGCAGCGATCGCAGAATGCGTCAAATTGGACGGAGTTCATAAGCGATGCGAGACACTGTCAGCGTGGAGTCAATTGTTCTCCGCCTTGTTCAGCGCCGTTCGCGACGGATATTATCAGCGAGTTCGACATCAGCGACGAACATCGCTGCCGCAGAGCACAATCACCAAACAGCTCTCTGTCGATTTCTCAAAAACTGGTGATATTTCAATAGTTCGATGAATGCCAAATTTTTTTTATTTTTCAAAATATTTCATTATTTTTTAACACCAGGGTTTAATTATTTTTTCTGATCTCTTTGATTTATTTACTGTGAATAAAATTCTGCTATTTTTCTTTCAAATGATGAATCCTCTCATCCTTTTTCACCTTCTTTTTTAATCCGTTTTGGAGTATTAACAATAATATCAATATCCGAGCCAATATCATAAACCTCGTTTCCTTTTGGATCATAATAGACTTTGTCGAGGATGATTTCCGGCTCGGGTGAATCTTTGCATTTCTGGAAAAAAAAAACTTTGATGAAGAGCGAGAGCTAGAGTCTATACGTTTTTTGAGAGACGACAGACATTCGGCACACACAAAACCAGGCAACTGTCGGCTGCTGGTTTAAATCTCAAAAGTTGAACTCAGAATCTCAAAGATAGAATTCTGAATCCTAGAAGGTTGGATTCAGAATTCAAAAAGTCGGTTTCAGATTTCAAGAAACGTGGATTCAGAATCTAGAAGAATGGATTCAGAAGTTTAGAAATCTGACTCAGAATCGTAGAAAATCCAATTCAGAATCTCAGAGGTCGGATTAGGAATCTCAGAAAGTGGATTCAGAATGAAGGAGGTCAGATTCAGAATATTAGGAATTGGATTCAGAATCTCAGAGGTCGAATTCAGAATCTAGAAAGATGGATTCTTAATCTGGGACGTCGGATTCAGACTCTCGAAATATGAGTTCAGAATCTCCGACGTCGGATTCAGAATATTAGAAACTGGATTCGGAATCTCAGAGGTCGAATTCAGAATCTAATAAGTCGGATTCTGAATCAAAGAAATCGGATTCTGAATCAAAGAAGACGAATTCAGAATCTAAGAGCTTGGATTCAGAATCTAGGAGGTCGGTTTCTGATTTCAAGAAATGTGGATTCAGAATCTAGAAATATGGATTCAGAATCTAGGAGATCGGATTCTAAAACTGAAGAATCGAATTCACATTCTCCATAGTCGGATTCGGAATCTAGAAGGATAGATTCAGAATATTAGGAATCGGATTCAGAATCTCAGAGGTAGAATTCAGAATCTAGAAAGAAAGAGTCTCAGAGGTCAGAATTAGAATTAAAGAAGTCGGATTCAGAATATTAGGAATTGGATTCCGAATCTCAGAGGTCGGGTTCAGAATCTAGAAGGATGAATTCAGAATCTAGAAAAATGGGTTCAGAATCTAGGAAGTCGGATTCAGAATATTAGGAATTGGATTCAGAATCAAAGAAATTGGATTCAGAATCAAAGAAATCGGATTCTGAATCAAAGAATACGAAATCTGAATCTGCAAGGTCGGATTCAGAATCTGAAAAGCTGGATTCTGAAATTCAGAGGTCAGATTCAGAATTAAAGAAGTTGAACTCAGAGTTTCAGAAGATGGATTCAGAATGTAAGAGATCTAATTCGAAACCTGATTCAGAATCTAAAAAGTTGGATCGGATTCAAAATCTGAGAAGTTTAATTCAGAATTCCGAAAGACGGAGTCAGAGTCTCAGAAGTCAAGTTCTGATCCTAACAGGTAAAATTCAGAATAATAGAGAACGTATTCAGAATCTAAGAAGTCGGATTCAGAATCTCAAGAGCAAAACTCCCTACCTCAATTTCCACCTCCGACGGCATAATAATAGGTCCCATTTTCTGGAACTTCTCCGATTTTCCATCAGATTTGTCCTGCGCCTCCATTTTCGCCACATACTCTCGATGCCTCAACATATCCCTAGTCAACGTTGACAAATCTTCAAACATCTCGTTTCTTGGTGTATATTCTCTGGGTGTGTCTTCGGTGGTGGTGGTGGTTGGTGTTCGAGCATTGGTGGACGTGGTGGTGGGGACAACGGATCTCGCCTTCTTCTCCTTTTTTCGACTGTGCGGGGTGAATACAGAGGGTGTTCTTGAGGGTGTCGAGTTCAACGATTGAAATTCTTCTTCCTCTGAAAAAAACAAGCATGTTCGCTCTACTGAGAAAAATTCGGACTACGGTTTGTGAACATTTACGTCAAGTTGTGTGTTTTGTGTGCAAACACCATAAGAATTTTCAATAATATCAAAAATTCGGGTGTTTTTTGAAAGTTAATATAATCAAGAAAATTATACAAAATTTGCCGATTTTCTACGAAATTAAAGACACTGTTTACTGTGGTTTAAAGGGACACGTCGATTTTTGCGAGAAAAATCAGATCATGTGTAAAATAATATGAAAACTATGTATTAAAGTTGGAAAATCGGGCAATTTTGCACGTCCGCCCGTCCGCCCACTTACCCGAACACCCGCTTGCCCGTTCGCCCGTTCACCCGTTCGCCCGTTCGCCCGTTCGCCCATTCGCCCGTTCGCCCGTTCGCCCGTTCGCCCGTNACCCGTTCGCCCGTTCACCCGTTCGCCCGTTCGCTCGTTCGCCCGTTCGCCTGTTCGCTCTTTTTTCGAAACGCCCGCTTGCACGTCCGCCCGCTTGCCCGAAAATACGAACGCCTGTTTACCCGTTCGCCCGTTTGCCCGAACGCCCGAACGCCCGTCCACCCGTTCGCTCGTTCGCTCGTTCGCCCGTTCATTCGTTTGCACGTTCGCCCGTTCGCCCGTTCGCCCGTTCATCCTTTGCACGTTTGTCTTTTCTCTTGTTTTTTTACTCAATTATTTGTCTAGAACAAATGGCCGGGCAAACGGGCGAATGGGTAAACGGGTGAACGGGTAGACGGGCAAATGGGTGAGTGGGTAAACGGGCGTTCGGGCGAACGAACGTTTTATTTTACAAGCATCCTATGTATATTGAGCAGACCTGCAAATTTTTCATGCAAAAATCGTCTTGTCCTTTCAAAATTTTCAAATGGGGGTTTTTGAAGACACCTAAAGAATTCAAAACTGTGAGCATTTACGTCAAGTTGTGTGTTTTGTGTGCAAACACCATGAAAATGGCTAAATCCAACTGTCTATGCGCCTTTAACTAACCCCGTTTTCTCGCTCTCCACGCCAAAATATATCGATTCGCCTTATAGATCACAACCCCAACGAAAATCAATAACACAATGAGAATAATCAATAGCACAACCCATCCAGTCGTGAATTCACTCGGCATCACTTCCGGTTCTTGATCTCTCAAATATTCGCAAATATCCGGGCAATTGAATCCACCCAAATTCTCACACGAATCACTAAACCGCACAGTTCGCGGATTTTCTTGCACTAATCCGGATTTGGTTTCTTGCGCAGTTGTGATGTTCTGAAGTAGAGCTCCAGGTAAAATAATCAATAATAGAAATAGCATAGAAAGTCGTTTTGTATTTTGATAATATTGGAATTCTGAAAAAAAAAATAACTTGAGGTAATGGAAAAATCGATATATCAAACAGACCATTCATATTCAGTAATTTGACTAGAAAATGAGCCAATCTTTTTTTTGCGGCTGAAGAAAAGAGAAATGATGACCCTGAGCTCGGAGCACGTTTAGTGATAAGATCGAAAATAATCAAACGTGGCGATGTTTTTTTTGTTGCTTAAAGGGATCACACCTTTAACAAGGGAGGTTCGCGAATTGAAATGAAGTTTGTAGCGCGTAGATACGTTGAAAAATCTGACAATTTTTAAGTACAGTACTGTGTATATGTTTGAAAAAAGTAGAAAATAAAAAAAATAAAACGGCGGCATAGGGTATCGAACCAGCGACCTTCTGTTTACTAAACCAAGCGCTTACCTTCATACCAAACAAGCGTTGAGAAATGGGAAAGACATTTCTAATAAATAACCTCATTCTCACACGTTCATTAATTTTCTCTCCCAATGGTTAAGAAATTCTCAAAAATTTTGAAACTTTGGATGGTCACAACTTTTTTCACAGAAATCTCCGGCGGTTAAAAAATATTGTATGATGATCAGGAGGCCGAAATCTATATGTATGCAAATTTTTAAAAAAAGTTGAAAGTAACAGCTCGCGAACCTCCCTTGTAAGCACTGGTTATGAGTAGGGTTTGATTTTATAGATTTGGAAAGTTTATTTTTGGTGCAAAATGAACATCACCATCATGTTCGCCATACCCGAAAACATATAGGTCGAAAATTTCAATACATATTCTTAAAAATTTGCTATCAATTTTTGTAAATTATTATCTTACCTATATACTAATTGACAAGTTGATTTTTGAAATAGAATAGTTATCGACCATAGGCCAGCTCTCCGCCAATGAAAAATTTTCGGACCTTGACAGATAATGTTAGTTTTACGGGGAGATGACGCTCATTATGCGCGGTGCGCGAATAAAAAATCAACTTTTCACACTGTAAAAAAGACATCACGTTTATATACATTTTCAAAAAGGTGACACCCTCATTAAACATAACTGTATTGGTAATTTAATATAATTTTTAATTTTTTTGTTAATTTTTTTTTGTTATTTTTTGTTTTTTTGTTCATCTACCCATGAATTTTCAATATGTGAAACACGTTTTCAAAAATTTCACGATTGACCGAAAAAAAAATCCATGTTTCAAAGTCGCTCAGACGCCGTAAATTTGGCTCCTTTTCATCAGGATGTTGATGAGGAGATCTCTTGTGAGCACAGTCCCTATCTTGAACAATTTTACATTTTTATCATATTTTTTAAATGATGAAATAACAAGACTAGTTTTGATAGGAAATAAACTAGTTACCATTTATTTGGAAACGTATATTTCCAGGAAAGCAATTTTCATACAAAATATCACTAACAAGAGACTGTGGAAAGGTAAGAGACATAGAGAGAAACGATTATTTCAAGAAATATGAAGTTTCCTTACAAGATATGTGTCCTTCTGTAGACCTTTACATACATATACCATCACTTACATGGAAAGTGGGAGATATTTGTTCCGATTTTGAAATGTATATGAAGAGTCCAAATTGACTTCATGTCTTCATAACTTCCTTTGGAAAATAAGGAAATTTCGATCAAGTTTTGGTGATCTCTGGAAGATTAGATTCGTTCTGAGTAGAAAAAATTCTCTTATCATCACTTTGCTCAATACACAGAGGATAATTGTTGCAACTTTGAAGCGTACATCAAATTGAATTATTGATTTTTATGAGAAAAAAAACCAGATGGCCCGAAGCCTTGTCTCCCTTCAAGAAGCCCGATTGGTTCAAAGTAGAAGTTGGCTCCAAAGCCTAGATCTGCTCACAGAAGCCTGATCTTTTTCCTGCTCAATGTTTTGTATTCAACACATCAAAAACACTTGATATATATTTTTTGCGACTTTATTTTTTGAAAAAAAAACATGAATAGTTTAAAAATATCAGCGGGATATACATTAGAACGAGTAAGTCAAAAAATATCAGTCGGTTTTAAATTTTGGGATTTTTTTTAAAGGAGGAAATAAATAAGGGTTAATAATAAAAATAATAATATTAAATTAAAAGTTTAAAAAGTGCAAAAATGCTCAGCGGATATACAATTAAGTCAAAAAATATTAAAGGGATAAATAAGGGTTAATAATAACAGTAATAGTAATATTAAATTAAAAGTTTAAAAAGTGCAAAAATGCTCAGCGGATATACAATTAAGTCAAAAAATATTAAAGGGATAAATAAGGGTTAATAATAACAGTAATAGTAATATTAAATTATGGCGAGATCGGGATATACATGAGAACGAGGTAAGTCAAAAATTATTAGCACAATTTTTCGGATTTTTACATTTTTTTCATCGGTATAATTAAGTTAATAATACAAAAATAATAGTAATATTAAATTATGGCGAAATCGAATAGTTGATGGCCGAATGATTGGATGAGTGTGGTGATTGTTCGAATGTTTGTGGGACAGTTGGTGGGACAGTTGGTGTAGGCATCATTGGCCAATAAGAAGCTGCTGCATTATATGCCATTTGTTCGGTTCCCATTTGTTGATAAGCTGCTGTCGCCATTGGATAAGTGTTATAAGCCGAGAACATTTGATCTTGTTGATAGTACATATTAGCGGCTCCATATTGCATATATTGTTGTTGTGGATAATATGGTGCTTCTGGCCATGCCACCCGCTTCGCCGGATTCTCGAACAACGAATCTTGAGGGGATACTGATGATGATCCACTTGGCTCTTGTTCCACTGAATGAGCTCGTTTTCTGTTGCTGTCCGAACGAAAGCCTCTTGCATATTTGTTATGCTTAACCTTGAGATCGGTAATCTCTTGGTTTTGATAGGCTGTGACTGCGATGAATTGCGCAATTTCGAAGCGGAATTGGTATGGATGTTGTTGCGAAGTACCAGGCATCATGTTGTATGTGTTATCACTGAAAAAAATATTTTATAAACGTAATTTATCCCCTAAGGTACACCCTATCCCATAGAAAAATCAGAAAATAACTTACAACATTGGCACAATTGTGATAACTGGCACATATTTATGCATACTTTGGAGCACGATATGTGAAGTTTGGGTGGTGGCAGCGTTGTTGGTTATCTTGAGCGATTTGAATTCAATATTCTTCATGCTCATCCACTGATCTCCTCTCAGAATACCATCCGGATGACGAAGGACACTGACGAATGGAATCTGCTCGCCTTTCGATACTTCTGACCATACACCTTTGTCGAATTTGAACCTGTAAATTGGATTTTATTGATTTGAAATATTCTAGACTCGAGCCAAGCGCACTACTACTTGAAAAGGGGGCTCCGAAGAAGAAGAAGAAGTTAGTTGGTCTTGAGAGAAAGAGCACCCCTTTAACCACCCAATATACAAGAAAAAAAACTTCAACTCACTTCATATCACTAATACGCTCAAAATGAATGTCGACAGCGTAACTTTGATCTGGCACCAATCCAGTCACTCTAAAACCCAATTTGGGAAAAAGTGCTCGTCCTTTTTTTGTGACGATCATTTCGGTTTGTGGGTGGAATTGCTTCCATAGCTCCTCGTCGACGATTCGGACATTGATTTGGTTTTGCATGATGAGCTAGTAATATAGACGGGTAAAAACCAGAGGGTAATTAATACCTGATGATGACTTGAATGAGCCAAACTAGGTTCTTTTATAGGGGGAGTTCGTAGATGGGAAGGGGCGGGGTTTGGTGTGTGGGTGGGGCCTATCGATTTCACACCATGGTGTTATCCCGTGGGTACGCGTGGGTAGGGTGTTTGGTGGGAAAATGCAAATGTGAGGATTACTGTGGAGCCAAGTAGGATTCAACATTTTCAGAAATCAGAATACTGGTCTCTTATAAGCCTTTCACAGATCGGTAACACGCGCTCTATTGATAATCTATAGGCTTTTGCTCTGAAAATGAAATTAAAGTGGATTTTCACTATCAGATTCGAATTCTACGTGTGAAATTACTCCAGGGAACTCTTTATTTCGTGATTTCATTATCCCGGAAAGCTTATTTTTGAGTAGGAAAAATGAAAATACCGTAGCCCGATGGCAGCGATTTGTGAACGACTATTACCAGGTTGAAGTCTCGAAGAATACTGTAGTTTGCGAACCTTGAGCACTGTGGATGTGGATGAGCAAGTTATCTAAAAAAAAAGGTAGGTCATGGTAGTAGTTTGAAACAGGTCTCTTACCTGGATAAAATCTTGAAGTGTACTGTAAAAATGATACATATTACTGTAGTTTCGGAGCATAGCACATTTAATAGCAAATAGGTTACTGTAGTTTCCGCATATGAGAAAGCGCCCGACTTGAGATCTATAGTGAAACTGCAACTGTAGCTAGATTACAGTGATTTATGCTCTTGGTCACAAGTTAATGAGATCCTACTGTAAATTTGTTAATACTAAAATTTCCATTATATTATCTTCCAAACTTTTTCTAATAATTGGACACTGTTTTTCATGTATCAGTGCTAGTTCTTAATTTTTTATAGATTACTGTAGAAACATATCAAGTTTCATCATATACCCATTTAGAAGCTTAATTATATTAATTATGCTAATCATTTCCAGATTTCGTATTTTTAATCTGAAAACTGTCCCAACTACGTTTCAAAATCATACTAAACTGTTTGATGAATGTCAGAACTGTTTGGAATTGAATTGGATTCGACAGTAATGTAGATAACCCTGGCAACTTAAAAAATGATTTTCGATGTAAATTTCTATGAGCTAGTAAAAGCCCAGTGAGCAATCTGTGGTTTTAATCTTGAAACGTGGTATTACTAGTTTATCTATATGATAATTAATAAATGTTCCAATTTTTGTCAAAAACCAGGCGAATATTTACCATAGGTGCTAACAAGGGAAGTTAACTTTTTCGCCGAGTTGGAATTTCATTAAAATTTGCTCATTTATAGAACTAGATCCTTATCAACATTCTGTATTTTTTTTTGTGAAAACTGTTTCAAGTACGTTTTGAAAAAATGCTACATTGCTATATTTTACTTTTGAACTCTTTTTAAAGGTTATTTTATCCATTGTTTTGGGATCCCTATATACAGGTTAAACCCTTCATGTTTTCCTTGCATACTCTTTTCTGTGTACACGTGTTTGTTGTAGTTGATATCTCAAAAATCGTCGGTTTCACATCCAAACACCTAACTGTGATATATCCACACTTTTCTCTATGTCTCTCATTTTCATATTCTCTTTTGTCCAGATGTCATAGGCACCTGTGGACCTTCCAAATAAGTTTCAAAAAAAAATTTGTTTTTTTTTATAGGGGAAGAATTATTAGTCTCTTCGAAATTTATTTGGATTTTTTTGTGATTAGTAAATTTAATTTTGGAATTTTTTTTTAGACAACTTTTTTTAAAACTATATCAAGTTAACATACATTTTTACTCTGTTCAGTGTTAAAAAAATCCTAATTCATTGGACTTCAGATTTCACGAAATTTCTCGTTCATTTCTGGACATGAATTTAGGTTATTTTATTGATTGTTTTGAGATCCCTAATCTAGGATAGAACCTTGATTTTTCCTGTCTACCCATTTACACGTGTTTGTTGTAGTTGATATCTCAAAAATTGTCGGTTTCACATCCAAACACCTAACTGTGATATATAACACAAATCTAACACTTCTCTCTATGTCTCTCATTTTCATATACTCTTTTGTCCAGATATCATAGGCACGTGTGGGTTACTGTATTAGCCACTTCTAGTTTCAAAATCAAAGTACAATTCATTAAAAATACAGTATCTGCGACTTCATGTACCTAGGCTAACATTCCTGAAATTGTAATCCCCACATCTAACACCTAAGCAATTCACTTGACAACTTGTCCTGGCACCTTAGAAAATCAGAATAACAATTTCAGAAAAAGAAGAACCCTGATTTATAATGAAACCCCATCCGTTTCCATAGACATTCTGGTTAATGCGAAGAAAAACTGAAAGTACAGTAACCTTGTTGAAAATGATTGGGTTCTGAGGGGTCTAAGGGTCACAAAGGTTGCAACCTATTCATTAGCATAAATATTTTCAAAAAATTGCCATTCACATACAGTAATCCACAAGTCCTAATATACATACAGTTAGTTTGAAACGTATTTTGAAGAAGAAATTATTTTGAAAAGTAACCCACATTTACTAATAACATGTGAATGAGAGAGTGTGGGATAGTGAGAGACATAGAAAGATTCTTCAACCTATATTGAAATTTGAAATATTTTTCAAATTACTTCATGAAAATTGAACGTATCAATTTCCTTTTAGAAGTCACAAAATATTAGATATTATTTTGAAATGTATACTAAATCGGTTTTTTTTAAACTTTTGAACTCCTTTTTTAGGTTATTTTATCCATTGTTTTGGGATCCCTATATACAGGTTAAATCCTTCATAGTTTTCTGCCTACCCTTTCCTGTGTACACGTGTTTGTTGTAGTTGATATATCAAAAATTGTCGGTTTCATATCCAAACACCTAACTGTGATATATCCACACTTTTCTCTATGTCTCTCATTTTCATATACTATTTTGTCCAGATTTTATGCGCACGTGTGGGTTACTGTATCATCCTCTGACAAGGAGGGATTTTCAAGATTTTTCAACCAAGGTAAATTTTTAGATTACTGAAAAAACACAGTATCCCGATGTATACTAATTCAAAGTCCATAGAATGTATTTTTTGTGACTCTGAAATTGTTATCTCCACATCTTAGCACCTGGGTGATTCAACTGAAAACTTTGAGCTTGTATAACATATAATAGCATGTATATAATACATATTCAAAAGCCACAAAATATTAGATATGATTTTGAAGCGTATACTAAATCGGTTTTATTTTACTTTTGAACTATTTTTAAAGATTATTTTATCCATTGTTTTGGGATCCCTATATATATATATAGGTTAAATCCTTCATATTTTCCGTGCATACCCTTTTCTGTGTACACGTGTTTGTTGTAGTTGATATCTCAAGAATTGTCGGTTTCACATCCAAACACCAAACTGTGATATATAACACGAAGCTTACAATTTGCTCTATGTTTCTCTTTTTCATATACTTTTTTGTCCAGATGTTCTTGGCACGTGTGGGTTATTGTATCTCTGCATCTGAGAAGGTTTTTTCGAGTTTTAAAACCAAGGTACAATTTTATATTACTGAAAAATACAGTATCCCGATGTATGCTAACTCGTATACCTAATGTCGATGACATCTCTAAAGTTGTCATTTCCACATCTTAGCACTTGAGTGATTCACCTGAAGACTATAAGCTTGTTTTTTTGAAATATCACAGAACCAGATTAGAAATTGAGAACCCCGATTAATTATGTTTCAAATTCATAATAAAACCATTTACAGTTTTAAATTAACTGATTTCCGTTTTGATTATTCGTAAGACTGAAATCACAGTAACCTGATCAAAAAAAATGTAAAACAAAATCCACAGTTATGTACAGTAATCCACAAGTCCACAAAAAGTCAAAATAAAAACTAGCAGTATTTCACATGAATATATCTTGTTTCAATCATTCAATTTATAGTGAGTTCGAAACGTATTTCAAAGAAGAACCCATTTTGAAAAATAACCCCCAGGTACCAATAACATGTGGATGAGAGAGTGTGGGATAGTGAGAGACATAGAAAGATTCTTCAACCTATATTGAAATTTGGAATATTCTACTTCATGAAAATACATAGTTGAACGTATCAATTTCCAATCAAAACATAGCATATAATACATATTTAAAAGCCACAAAATATTAGATATGATTTTGAAGCGTATACTAAATTTTTAAAAAGATTATTTTATCCATTGTTTTGGGATCCCTATATACAGGTTAAACCCTTCATGTTTTCCTTGCCTACTCTTTTCTGTGTACACGTGTTTGTTGTAGTTGTTATCTCAAAAATTGTCGGTTTCACATCCAAACACCTAACTGTGATATATAACACGAAGCTAACACTTTGCTCTATGTTTCTCATTTTCATACACTATTTTGTCCTGTCATAGGCACGTGTGGGTTACTGTATCTCTGCCTCTGAGACGGTTTGATCGAGTTTCAAAATGAAGTGCAATTTTTAAATCACTGAAAAATACAGTATCCCGATTAGAACCTTTGTCACCTGGGTAGGTCACTTGACAACGTTTAGCTTTACATCTGAAAATCAAAATAGCAACTTCAGAAGTTGAGAACCATGATTAGTTATGTTTCAAATTCCATATAAAACCACTTCCAGTTTCAAAATATCTGATGCACGTTTTCATTGCGAGGGGAACTGAAATTACATGGTTATTTTTTTAGGAGCTGGCAATATTAAACTTGAACAATCTTTTCAAAAATCCACTCGTTACCAAATTACTGTTTCAGAACAAAGCTAAATTCTTTTATGATTTCTAGAAAAATTCCAGATTTCGATCATTTCCATTTCAACTCAAAAAGTGTGCACAAGAATAAGAAATATCGATACCATTACTTATTTCAAAAACAGGAGATATTAGGTTGGAAAGAAATTAATTTTCTCAATTATAGGATTGTTTTTTAAATTCCATTTTTTGCTGTTAGAGGCAGTAACTGCCTGGCACCAGTGTGCTGTTTTCATTTTATTGTGAGCCCCCATTCTCTTCGCAAGAATGCCGCAAGTATCGAAACCAAAGCGAATGCACATTTACAGTGTGACTCTCTTTTTATTTTTTTTTTTCTAACCCTCACGTTAACAGGATCAACAAGAAATCCACAACAGTATATTAACGGAAGACTCCTACGCCCTGTACTACATGAAAAAAAGAGCAATGAAGTAGCTTATAAAATTCATGAAATAGTTTATCTTTGTTTTGAAACAGTAATGAAAAGAAAACTTCTTTAGAGTGTTAAACAGTTTTTAAATTTTAATTAAATCCGACATGATTTGTAACACATTGATTATAAGTTCGATCTAACACATAATTGATATTCACTAGACTTCTAGCCTGACTTTAAAACGTATATCAACTATGTTCATGGTCTATCCGTAATTTTCTGAATTTAACAGTTTGTTCATATGTTGTGAGACTATTTATTTCTATATTATAACGTATTTGAAACTGTGAAACATTTTACATAGAAAAAAGTGAATGGAAAGTAAAACCATAGTGGAATGTCGTGTTCCATAACGAACCATGTGCGCAGCTATTAAAAACGGCATCAAACTTTCATATTGATTCTGAAAATTGAATGCAAAAGTTTGCCTTTGTTGTGGAACAGTATAATTTTTATCCGAAGCTACCGACTGCAAATCATACAACACATACTGAAAAGCCACTAGATTTTTAACCTGATCTTGAAACGTGTTTCAACTAGGTTCATTTTTCTATCTGTAATTTTCCGAATTTAACAGTTTGTCATTCATATGTTGTTAAACTATTTGTTTTTATATTGTAACGTATTTCAAACTGTAATAATTTTTTTACATAGAAAACAGAGAATGGAAATGTGAGAAACATATGAGAAAAGTATAATTTTCATCCGAACTTGCCAATTACAAATAACACATAATGGAAAGCCACCAGATCTTGAAACGTATTTCAACTCGGTTCCTTACCTAGTGCTAATCTTTAGAGTGTCAGTGAGAATGAAAACGTATTGTGGAATTACCGATTTTTTTCTTGTATCTTTCATTTGAAACGGGAAAATTTTTTTTATTGAAAACCCCAGAGAGACTTAGTGAAAAGTTCACTAAATCAGACGTATATCCAGTACTTTACAGTACACTTTGACCGTAAGAATATTGGGTTACTTTAGATTTAGTTCACGATCAATGATTTTTCCTGTTTTTAAAATTATACATTTTATTGTTAATACGTATTTGAAAGGTTAATCGTCGACACGTGCCATCAACACCTGAACGAAAGAGTATATGAAAATAGGAGACATAGAGAAAAGTGTGGATATATCACAGTTAGGTGTTTGGATGTGAAACCGACGATTTTTGATATATCAACTACAACAAACACGTGTACATTGCTAGATAACTAAAGTTTTATCCTCGTACAGGGGTATTTCAAAACAGATCAAGGATTTTATTAAAAATTACATAGATTCTCAAATCGATTCTAAAAGTCATGAAAGAGTTTATCTTTGTTCTTTCTGAAACAGTATAGTGTACTACACTAAGTGTAGTCATTTTTAGAATGTCGAAAACTTTCCTAAGTTTAAACTAAAATCCATTTCTGTAATACAAAATGCCACTAGATTTTTAACCTGACCCTGAAACGTATATCAACTATGTTCATTGTCTATCTGTAATTTTCTGAATTTAACAGTTTGTTATCAGTTTCATATGTTGTGAAACTATTTCTCTTCATATTATAACGTATTTGAAACTGTGAAATATTTTTAAATCAAAAAAATAGTAAGGCTTGTTACATAACGAACCATGTGCGAAGCTATGCTATTAAAAACGACAACAAATCAAAATTTTACCCTTTTCAAAATCTGAACTATAAAAATTAACTTTGGTTTTAAAACTTGCTACAGTAACCAACACGTGTCTTCAAAAAGGTTGACAAAAGATCATATGAAAATAAGAGACATAGAGAAAAGTGTGCACATATCACAGTTAGGTGTTTGGATGTGAAACCGACAATTTTTGACATATCAACTACAACAAACATTCAAATTTATAATAAAACAAAATCCACTAAACTATATCTGCGAATATATTTTTTTCTTATTTAGGAATAGAAAGAATTGCACACTTTGGGATCATGTGTACATAATTTTAAAATCCGATTTGAGCATAAGAAGCCTGGTTGGATATCAGAACCTATAAATCTTAATAGGAGGCTTATGAAGAACTCAGGTACGAACTGAATACTGTACAGAGAAGCTGTACTACAGACAATTTTCTAGGGGAAATCAATCTTGATTTTGTATTTAAGTCATCCTAAAATTTTATAGAAAATAGTATTTTCGAAGACTTAAACACATGTAGAATTTTGTAATCTATTTTTCCGAAAATAAAATCCTCCAGGAATAAATTGTGCACTAATCAATTCATTCATTATGTTTTTGAAACGTATTTGAAATTTTTTTGCGAACAATTATGCCTAAAGCATCCGGAAAAAAGAGCATAGTAAAATAAGAGACATAGAGAAAAGTGTGCATTTATCACAGTTAGGTGTTTGGATGTGAAACCGACGATTTTTGAGGTGTTAGGTACAACGAACGCGTGTATAGCTAGATGGGTATATAATGAAAAGTCACATATTTCTACAGTAATCTATATGGTAGTCTAAAAAGGTAAGAACTAGTTCTAATACATAGAATAAAGTCAACAAGGTCTCTACTGGAAATATCTATTTCAATACTATTGACAAAAATAAAACAAGATCTCATGAAGTGGTGAGCAAGATAGCTATAGGATGTCCAGGTTACCTACAGAGCTATGCTCCAAAACTACAGTAATCTTCGAGATTTTAACCAGATAAGGGGCTAACTCTAGACATGAATGTTCTGGTTTATGAAAAATTGAACACTCAACTACAATGATCCTTACATTTTCAGATTTTAATTTTGATATTAGTGAGAAGGACAAATCGAGATCTTGATGATAGCTCAAGTGTAGTTTAGATACAGTTGCATGGATTTTAAGTCGAACGCCTTCTCATATACTGAAACTACCGTAATTCAGCTGTTATTAGAAGTTCTATGCTACAAAACTACAGTAATCCGCCTGTATTTTTTGTATAGTAATCCTGGAGATTGGTTTGCGAGAAACTGAATTTCCCCCCGGCTCCACAGTAATCCTAACATTTTCGTTTTCCCACTAAACACCCTACCCACGCGTACGCCACGTGATAACACCATGGTGTGAAATCGATAAGACCCACCCACACACCAAACCCCGCCCCTTCCCATCGGACTCCCCCTATAAAAGAACCTACTTTGGCTCATTCAAGTCATCATCAGGTATTAATTACCCGGCTTTCTGTATTATCTACCTATTATTTTGCTAGAAAATGATGCAAAATTCAATCAATGTCCGAATCATCGACGAGGAGC
>LR552165.1:0-20959 GCA_900536415.3 Caenorhabditis sp. 38 MB-2015 | reverse complement strand
ACCCCAGATTCTGGACCAAGGATTCAGACATATGAATTCTGGACCGAGGTGTCTAACATCTGAATTCTGAAGCAAGGATTCAGACATCTTAATCATGGATCTTAGATTCTTATGTCCAGATTCTGAACCATGGATTTTTTCGACCAGATTCTGGATCAAGCATTTTTACATCTGAGTTCTGGACCTTAAATTCTTAGGTCCAGATTCTAGACCTAAGATTCTGAAGTCTAGATTCTGAACCGATGTATCTGACATCTGAATTCGGGACCTGAGAATCTGATTTCTAGATTCTGGGCCAAGGATTCAGAAATCAGAATCATGGACCTGCGATTTTAACCTCCAGATTCTGGACATAATATTCTTATGTCCAGATTCTGAAGCAAGGATTCAGATATATGAATTCTGTACATGAGATTGTTATGTCCAGATGCTGGACGATGGATTCAGACATCTGAATTCTGGACCTAAAATTCTGATATCTAACTTCTGGATCTAAGATTCTGAAGTCCAGATTCTGAACCATGGATTCTTACTTCCAGATTCTGGATCAAGCATTCAGACATCTGAGTTCTGGACCTAAGATTCTTGAGTTCATATTCTGAACCATGGATTCTTACGTCCACATTGTATACCAAGGATTCAGGCATATGAACTCTGAGCCATTGACTCCGACTTCTGAATTCTGCAACAAAAATTCTGAACCAATGATTTTGACATCTGAATTCTGGACCTAAGAATCTTACGTTCAGATTCTATGATACATGGATTCTAGATCTAGAATTCTATATAAATATATATATATATTTTTTTCCAGTGGACAATTCTCTACCGCGTCATCTACTACGTCGACGACCCGTGCTCCCTCTTTGTCGAATTCACCGATTGTATCTACCTCCAACGAAGTCTCCTCTTCTCCATCTGCGGTCTAATCTACTTCCAATCCGCCCTAACAATCATCGCACTAATGGCCACCTTCTTCCCAAAACTCTATCACGCTCATCGGAAATCACCAGGGATTTTATTGATGTTTATCATGATCATCGGAACGGTGGCCACGAATTATACAGTGATAACTCTAGACGATGAAAAGGTCGAGTTCTATGCACCAAGTTGTCAATTCTTCGCCTCCGCATCTGGTGCTAGAGCCAATATATACCTGATATCCTCTTGTTATTTGCTCATTTCTCTCTTCCTTATCAACCTCCTTCTCCTCTACGTCAATATCAACAAAAAACGGACTATCACCCTGAATTTTAGTGTAATTTACAATGTCTCCAAGAGATATCAAACTAGAGAAACGACAAATACATCCAAGGCTATTTCATTATTCTCATTGGTGCAGTTGACATGTCTATGTGCTTATTCCGGTGGAACTTATATATTTCGACAGTTTAAGGAGAGGATTTCAGTCAAGTATTATTATAATGTGGTTATATGGGTGTATGTGAGTGGTTTTTGGACGTTTCTTGGCATTTCTCGACATTTCTTGTCTTTTCATGACATTTCACGACATTTCTCGACATTTCTTGTCTTTTCATGACATTTCTCGACATTTCTTGTCTTTTCATGACATTTCACGACATTTCTCGACATTTCTTGTCTTTTCATGACCTTTCATGACATTTCTCGACATTTCTTGTCTTTTCATGACATTTCACGACATTTCTTGTCTTTTCATGACATTTCACGACATTTCTCGACATTTCTTGTCTTTTCATGACATTTCTCGACATTTCTTGTCTTTTCATGACATTTCTCGACATTTCTTGTCTTTTCATGACATTTCTTGACATTTCATGACATTTGTTGTCATTTCTCGACGACCTTTTTTTCGCGAATCATAGAAAATAAATAAAACTCATTAAAATGTCTAGTTAAATTGTTTTTTTTTGAACATTTTGGGGAAAAAATTCACTTTTCGAGTGTTTTCTTAACATTTCATGACATTTCTCGACATTTCATGACATTTCTCGACATTTCTCGACATTTCACGACATTTCATGACATTTTTTGTCATTTATCGACATTTCTCGACATTTCTTGTCTTTTCATGACATTTTTCGACATTTCATGACATTTCTCTGCATTTCTCAACAAAATGGGGGAAAATATTTCAAAAAGTGAAGAAATACATTGTTTCATTCTTAAAAAACTCATTTTTCGAGTATTTTCTTAACATTTCTCTACATTTCTCGCATTTTCCTGATTTCAGGCCATCACCTACGTCACCGCCTCATTCCCCTTCCTAATAATCTTCTGCGTCAAATACGTTCGCACCAATCGCCGCCGCGTCATTCGCAAAATCACCAACACGCAAGAATCGTTGGAAATGCGAATGGACGAATTGAAAAACATGTGGAACTGCATTGAAAACACAAAAAAAGAGTCAAAGAATCAATAAACCAACCTCCTTTTTTCTTCTTTTTGATAAGATAGTATCATATTTATATTTACTATTCGAAAATGTATATTTTATTACTCCTTGGAGTAATTTTGGGTGCCTCAGGTAAGAACTTCAATAAAAATATGTGTATATACCACAAATCGACCCTCCTAATCACGATCCAACACTCCAATTTTACCATAGACTTCTCAGAAAAAAGTTATGAGCCTTTAAAGGTTTCTAAGTGTTTCCACCTCAAATTAACACCCATCAATTCTGCAAAAGCTGAAATCTATTGGACAATTATGTATATTTCAATGAAAACTTGTGTATATACCAAATCGACTCTCCTGATCACGATTCTGCACTCCGATTTCACCATAGACTTCTCAGAAAAACGTTATGAGCCTTTAAAGGTTTCTAAGTATTTTGAACTCAAATTAACGCCCATCGATTCTGCAAAAGCTGAAATCTATTGGACAATTATGTATATTTTGATGAAAATATGTGTATATACCACAAATCGACCCTTCTAATCACGATCCAGCACTCCAATTTCACCATAAACTTCTCAGAAAAAAGTTATGAGCCTTTAAAGGTTTCTAAGTGTTTCCACCTCAAATTAACACCCATCAATTCTGCAAAAGCTGAAATCTATTGGACAATTATGTATATTTCAATGAAAACTTGTGTATATACCAAATCGACTCTCCTGATCACGATTCTGCACTCCGATTTCACCATAGACTTCTCAGAAAAACGTTATGAGCCTTTAAAGGTTTCTAAGTATTTTGAACTCAAATTAACGCCCATCGATTCTGCAAAAGCTGAAATCTATTGGACAATTATGTATATTTTGATGAAAATATGTGTATATACCACAAATCGACCCTTCTAATCACGATCCAACACTCCAATTTCACCATAGACTTCTCAGAAAAAAGTTATGAGCCTTTAAAGGTTCCCCTCAGATTTGAAAGCATAGAAACAATAAAAGTATGTGTATTTTCAAAGACCCATAACTTTTCTCTAACAAAGGGTTTTTTCGATGAGATTTATACCATTCGATAGGTTTTTGAACGCTGATTAACATGACATTTTTATTTTTACGAAGCGAGATATTTAGTACCCAATTCTCAGTTAACACACTAAAAGTACAAAAATTCTAGAAAACCCATGAAAAACTAATAAACATTATAAGAACTCATAAAGTTGCTGTAAAATGTGCTCATTTTTCAAAGAGCATCTTTCTGAGTTCCTTTACTCCACCTTCAATGAAAACTTGGTCGGTGCACCATGTTCATTTATAGGAGGGATTTTTTTTTGGATTCTCATTGTGCTCATTTTCTAAAGATCCAACTAGCCGAGTTTTTTACCCCTTCTTCAAAAGTTAAAGTCCCTTTTATAGGTGAACATGGCGCATCGGCCAAGTTTTCATTGAAAATGTAATTTTTTCTGAATTAAAGTATATTTTTCAGATGTATCTGCGCAGCTAGCGTCATGCTTAAATTCTGGCACACCACTCAACTCAACCACTTGTCAATGTCCTGGTTTTGTGAGCGGCAATTTGTGTGAAACAGTAAAGTGTCAGCGATACGGTGTACCTGATCGGAATCGTTGTAATTGTCCGCCAGGTTGGTATGATAAATACTGTGGTATTCGAGGATGTCGGCCAGCTAATGAGGATAATCTGAACCTTGAAAAACGCTCTTTTATCATTGTATTCAATACGAAGACCACCATGTCTGCCCAATTGGAAACGTTGAAATCCGCGTGGATGGATATGATCGAGTCAATCACGACGAATTTGAATACGGGCGAAAATGAGAATTGGATAGAGAATTTCATTTTTTATGGATTTGTGCAACGTGGCAGTGTGATGACGATAAGTGTGGATGCATTTGACACTGCGCAAGAGATGTTGGATTTTTTGAACATGGTCAAATTGTCTGAAGGTGATAGGATGCAACCAGTGTTGTCGGCGTTGAAAAGTGCGCAACAATCGTGAGTTGGGGGGGATTTTTCTGACATTTTTCAACATTTTTTGACATTTCTCAACATTTCTCAACATTTTTTGACATTTCTCAACATTTCTCCACATTTTTTGACATTTCTTTACAAAGTTATTTTAAAGGTGTTTTTATGAGATATTTTCATCGAGAAAAATAGAAAAATAATTCATTTTTTGACATTTCTTGCTATTTCTAGTCAATTCTCTAAATTTTTTGATAAAGACGGTTCTCCTCGATATTTTCAAGAAATATATAATTTTTAAGAAAACAAAAAAATAAATTTCGAAATTTTTCAACATTTATCAACATTTTTCGGCATTTCTTGACATTTTTTTTGACATTTCTCGACAAAGTCGATTTTTAAAAACATTTTCAAGAAATATATATTTTTTTTTAGAAAAAAAAAATAGTTTTTCGATATTTCTTGTCATTTTTTTTGCATTTTCTGACATTTTTCGACATTTCCTAACATTTTTCGGCATTTCTCGACATTTCTCTACATTTCTCGACAAAGTCGATTTTTAAAAACGTTTTCAAGAAATATATATTTTTTTCAGAAAACAAAAATGTGTTTTTTGACATTTCTTGTCATTTTTTTTTTGCATTTTCTGACATTTTTCGACATTTTCTGACATTTTTCGACATTTCCTAACATTTTTCGGCATTTCTCGACAAAGTCGATTTTTAAAAACATTTTCAAGAAATATATATTTTTTTCAGAAAACAAAAATGTGTTTTTTGACATTTCTCAACATTTTTTGTAATTTTTTGACGTTTCTAGTCATTTCTCTACATTTTTTGTCATTTTTTGTCATTTCTCTACATTTCTTTACAATTTCGATTTTACTAAATATTTTCAAGAAATATAGATTTCCTCAAAAATTATATTTCGATATTTCTCACTATTTTTTGACATTTCTAGTCATTTCTCAACATTTTTTGACATTTCTTGATAAAACCTATTTTTTGTTTAAATTTTCAAGAGAATGAAACATTTATTTTACGATATTTCTCAACATTTTTTGACATTAATTCACATTTATCTGCATTTTTTGACATTTCTTGTCATTTCTCTACATTTCTTGATAAATATTATTTTTTTTGTGAGAAATTTTAAAAAAAAGTATTTTGTCAGGGAAAAATATGTATATTTTTCGACATTTCTTGTCATTTCTATCCAAACCCAATTTTTTTGCAGAATCCCAACGATGAGATCACATGGAATAGTCGTGGTCTTCACCGACAGCCCGGCCAGTGATGCACCAGCTCTTTCACATCGTTTCGCCGAAGGCAACGTGGAGCAATTATTGTATCAGATAATTCTAGATTGGAGAGCCAAGGTCTCATTCATCCTCACCCTTCCGGAGAACTCCAATTTCACCTCAGATGGTGTTGATGTCTATCGTCGTCTGACTGTCGCCACGCATGGTGACATGTTCCACGCTCGCAATTCTTCCGACGTTGAAGAACTTCTGAAGTACATCGTTGGCTTCTACTTTTTCCCAGAGAATCTGGAAGTTGGCTATGGTGTCAACACCAATGTCACAATCACCCCTCAAAGAGACAATGAGATGGACATGGTGTTCACCCTAATAACCACCAATGGGTTAGATGTTGCAGAGGTGGAGAATGGTGTCGAGATGGCGAGTGGTCCGAACTTCAAGCTATTCTTTAACCGCAATGATAAAACCATAAATATCACCCCAAGCACCAATGTGGTCTATAATTATCGAGTATTCATCCAATCTAAACGAACAATTCTCTTTGATTATAACGATGATATGACGATTGATGTGGGTAATACCATTGTCAATAAGAAGATCTCAATGACATCCACTGTTAGGACCTTTGGCTTTGATTCTTCACCAATTCTCAACCATACCTACCACGTCACTGACGCCAAGAATGTCCCAATACGTGGAAGTTTGACCGCCTGGTCAAGGCCACAACTCGATTGCACTTTTCAATTTGGATTTGATGCGTGGTCAAACACCCAGGCATGCCCATCTGGACCTATTATGTGAGTCCGATATTTTTTATGAGGAGAAAATGTGTGGTTTCAGACAAATTCATAGGCTCATCATGGCGAATGTCACTTATCAACGGGTGATTCCGGGATATTGTGATGATGGTGAGCTTTTTTTGACATTTTTCTGCATTTTTTCGACATTTCTGGTAGTTTCTTGAAACAGTTTCTGTCATTTTTTGACATTTTACTACATTTCTTCACATTTCTCTACTTTTCTGGTCATTTCTTGCAAATTTGAAATCAAACCAGATGAGAACAAATAAAGTTGTGTGGGAAATGTGTATTTTCTCTACATTTTCCGCTATTTTTGACATTTTTTGACATTCTACTACATTTCTTCACATTTCTCTACTTTTCTGGTCATTTCTTGCAAATTTGAAATCAAACCAGATGGAAAAAAATAAAGTTGTGTTGAAAATGTGTATTTTCTCTACATTTTCCGCTATTTTTGACATTTTTTGACATTTTTTTGACATTTTACTACATTTCTTCACATTTCTCTACTTTTCTGGTCATTTATTGCAAATTTGAAATCAAACCAGATGAGAACAAATAAATTTGTGTGGAAAATGTGTATTTTCTCTACATTTTCCGCTATTTTTGACATTTTTTGACATTTCTTTACATTTCTGGTCATTTTTCGTTAATCGAAAATCAACTAGAATTAGTGATGAAATTTAGTTGATCAATGTGTGTTTTCTCTACATTTTCCGTTATTTTTCGACATTTTTTCACATTTCACTACATTTCTTGCTATTAATTGACATTTCTCGACTAAATCATGTTTTTTTTTTTCAAAAAATTGTCAAAAAGCATTTTGAAATTCGTTTTTCATCATTTTTTAGAATATTTTTGACATTTCTCTACATTTTCAAACATTTATTGTCATTTCTCTTCATTTTTTGTCATTTTTCGACATTTCTTGACATTTTCAAACATTTATTGACTGAATCGATTTTTTAGAGTATGTTGAAAAGTTCTAAAAATTCTGGTTGCATTGTCGAAAAATGTGGAACTTTAGGGTGTTCCGTTGCATTTCTCGTCATTTTTCCACATTTCTTGACATTTCTTCACATTTCTGGTCATTTCTCTACATTTCTTGACACATTTTTCTACATTTCTTGACATTTTTCTACATTTCTTCACATTTCTTCACATTTCTGGTCATTTCTCTACATTTCTTGACACATTTTTCTACATTTCTTGACATTTTTCTACATTTCTTGACATTTCTTCACATTTCTGGTCATTTCTCTACATTTCTTGACACATTTCTCTACATTTCTTGACATTTTTTTACATTTCTTGACATTTCTTGACATTTCTGGTCATTTCTCTACATTTCTTGACACATTTTCTACATTTCTAGACATTTTTCTACATTTCTTGACATTTCTTCACATTTCTGGTCATTTCTCTACATTTCTTGACACATTTTTCTACATTTCTTGACACATTTTTCTACATTTCTTGACATTTCTTGACATTTCTGGTCATTTCTCTACATTTCTTGACACATTTTTCTACATTTCTTGACACATTTTTCTACATTTCTTGACATTTTTCTACATTTCTAGACATTTTTCAACATTCTTAGACAAATTAAATTATCTTGATTTCATGAAAAAAACCCGGAAAATGTGTTTTCTCCACATTTTTCGACATTTCTCCTCATTTTCTTCTTTTCAGTCGCCCACTTCACCCATCAATCGCCACAACGCGACATTCTACCCTACCCTCCAAAACAGTCCAACCAATTGGATAATGACGTCATCACTCCACAAATTCAATGCACCAGCGACACCAACTTCGACATGATCAATGATCCACGTTTAAGTGAACCCAATCAATTCATTTTCATTTTGGAGCTTCATTCAAACAACAAACCAACCTTTGATCTATTGGCTAAGGAGATCAACGCCATTGTACATCTGACTGACTTGGATCCAAGTAATTATAGAAAGGAATACACCCTAATTGTGCATGATGACAAGTCTTCTCGAGTTCTCTTAAGTCATTACTCTGCTCCTAGATTCGCTGCCAAGTTCAAAAGTCTTCTTGCCACCTTAAAGTACACCAATAACCTCGACAACACTCTGGGACTTTTGTCAATTGTGCAGGCTCAAAAGTCAACTATCCAACCAACCGCGCAAATTTTCTACTTTACAAATCAAGCGGTGACGAATCTCAAAATGATCGATAGACCTTGGGACCTGCTAGATCGCAATATCGAGATCAATATCTTCACAATTTCGGACAACGTGACTACCGAGGTCTTCGCCATGCCATCAGAACTCGAGCTTCTTCAGAAAATGAGCAATGGCCGGATCATACCCTTGACAAGTGTAGTATCCATCTCCGCGATATTTAGGGATATGGTATTTGCGACAGCGTTGACTACAGATCATGAGAAGTATAATTGTCATGATGCTCCGTATTTTGTGGATGCTTATATGGAGAAGGACGCTGTGGATGGGGTGGTTCAATTGGTTGGCACTGGATTGTATGATATACGAATTAGTGATCCCAATGGGAATATGATTGATTATAGCAAGTATATCACTTATTCTAGTGCTAATTTTTATTCGATTAATATAGGTGAGGAGGTTTTTTTGACATTTCTCTACATTTCTTTACATTTCTCTACATTTCTCGACAAAGTCGATTTAAAAAAAATGATAGAAAACAAATAGGAAAAAGCGGCATTTTAAAATACTTCATTTTTTTTTCGACAAAATCTATTTTATATTTAAAAAAAAAGATTTTTTCAAAAAATATAGAAAATAGAGTGTATTTTTGTGATACTTGTTGAAATTTCTTAGCATTTCTTACGTTTTTCAACATTTTTCAAAAAATATAGAAAATAAAGCGTATTTTTTTGATATTTGTTGGCATTTCTCAACATTTCTTGTCATTTCTTTACATTTCTCGACAAAAGTGGATTTTATATATATTTATATTTTTCAAGAAATATGGAGAACAAAGTGAATTTTTTTGTTATTTCTCGACATTTCTTGTCTTTTTTTTTTTTCTTGACATTTCTTTACATTTCTCAACAAAGTCGATTTTTTTGGTTCCTGTCAATATTTTTTCAAGAAATAAATTGATATTTGTTGACATTTCTCGACATTTCTTTACATTTCTCGACATTTCTTTACATTTCTCGACATTTCTTTACATTTCTCGACATTTCTTTACATTTCTCGACATTTCTTTACATTTCTCGACATTTCTTTACATTTCTCGACATTTCTTTACATTTCTCGACATTTCTTTACATTTCTCGAAAAAGTGGATTTTATACAGTTTTAAAGTTTTTTTTTCAAGAAATATAGAAAATAAAGCGTATTTTTTTGATATTTGTTGGCATTTCTCAACATTGTTTGTCATTTCTCAACATTTCTTGTCATTTCTTTACATTTCTCGAAAAAGTGGATTTTATCCACTTTTTCGAGAAATGTAAAAACTACCGAGGTCTTCGATTTTTTTAGGAAATGTAGAAAACGAAGTGATTTTATTTTTGATATTTGTTGACATTATTTCTCTACATTTCATGTCATTTCATGTCATTTCTTCACATTTATTTAAATTTCTTGTCATTTTTTGACATTTCTTTACATTTCTCAACATTTCTCGACAAAATCGATTTTTTGGTTCTAGTTAATATTTTTTCAAGAAATATAGAAAACAAAGTGTATTTTTTTCGAGAATTGTTGACATTTCTCTACATTTCTTGTCATTTTTTGTCATTTCTTTACATTTCTTTACATTTATCTACATTTCTCGATAAAATTGATTTTCTCGTTTTTGTTTAGATATTTTCAAAGAAGAACGAGGCGTTTTTCACGAAATTATTTTCATTTTTTGAAATTTCTTGCCATTTTTTGACATTTCTCAACATTTCTATACAAAGTCGATTAAAAAATGTTCTAAAAAAAGTATTTTTCGTTATTTCTTTACATTTATCAACAATTTTTGACATTTCTTGATACTTGGTTCAAAAATCAACCAAATTCTTGAATTTTTCACCTTTTTGGTCAAAAAAAAAAAAAAAAATCTTTCTTCACATTTTTAGATATTTTTAAAATAATTTTTTTGATCTCAGATCTCGCCAATCAACCTCGTGGAATTTGGCGAATCGGCGCCTCAACATCCCGAGGAGGTTGTCAAATTCAAGTGAGACATCGGACCTCCATCGGTGTCCTTTTCGGATTCACCAACTCGAGCGAAATCGACACTGCCGATTCACAAATCCCTCTTCAACGAAGCTCCAATTTGAATCAGACACTATTCGTAGCGATGCGAGTCACTAATCAGGACCTGAAAATGATACGCAATACAAATCTGCAAATCGAATTGGTCAATCGTCAAAGATATGATATGCCCGAGTTCTTTGCTAATACATCCGTGTTGAGACGAGATGAATGCGCCTTTAATATGATGTCTTTGAGGATTACTGTACCTAAGCAGGACTTGACGTTTTGGACATTGACAGCATTTAATATCAACTCTGAACTGGTTCTACGACGGGTCTTCTACTATTATCAACATATCCCAGCAGGTACAAAAAAAAAAAATTCGGAGATTATGGGGATCGATCCATTGACCTTTCGATTTAGGGAAGTGCGCTCTACCTGCTGCGCTATGTGTGCAAGCACACTCAAAATGCTCCGTTTGACCCCATATTTTGCATAGTTGTGCTCAAAAGTGTCAGCAATGTGCTCCAGTTTTTGTAGGATAGTATCTGGAAAATTGAAAATGTGCGATTTTTTTTTCTGTAAACTCAAAAAAGTAATTTTTCCTGAGGACTTTGGCAGTTCTCTTGGGATGGTAGAAACACTTATCAGATTAATTTTTCGAACAACAATTTCGAAAAGAAGTCTTCAGAATATCTCAGGAGGATTCAGAACCTCTCAGAAGAATTCAGAATGCTTCAGAATCTCTCAGAAGAATTCGGCATCCTCCAGAAGGATTCAGAAAGCTTCAGAATCTCTCAGAAGGATTCAGAATGCTTCAGAATCTCTCAGAAGGATTCAGAATGCTTCAGAATCTCTCAGAAGGATTTAAAACCTTCCAGAAAGATTAAGAATCTTCCAGAAGTATTGAGAACCTTCCAGAAGGATTCAGAATGCTTCAGAACCTCTCAGAAGAATTCAGAATGCTTCAGAATCTCTCAGAAGGATTCAGAACCTTCCAGAAGGACTCAGAATGCTTCAGAATCTCTCAGAAGAATTCAGCATCCTCCAGAAGGATTCAGAAAGCTTCAGAACCTCTCAGAAGGATTCAGAAGGATTCAGAATCTCTCAGAAGGATTCAGAAGGATTCAGAATCTTCCAGAAGGATTCAGAATCTCTCAGAAGGATTCATAATTCTTCAGAATCTCTCAAGCGGATTCATATATGGGAAAATGAAATTCTGGGATATTTTTTCTGAAAAATTTTGATTTTTCGAAAAAAATACATTTTTTTGAAGAGACATTGTTCTTTTCGAGAAGATATTTTTTTACAAATTTTTTTTCGAACTTTAAGATTTTTTTCTGAAAATACAGCAAAGTTTCAAAGTTCGTAGGATGGCTCAAAATTATTGAGTATAGTTTTAAAATTTCTCAGCTACGGAGCACATATCCAATACCTTTGAGCACAAGTGTGCAAAATTTGGAGCCGAGTTATGACGGTTTAACAAGAGCTGTGTATAGTGGCAGAGTGGTAGCGCGCTCGCTTGTCCCTCGGAAGGTCGCTGGATCAATCCCCACCACCTCAAAAATGTTTTCCTCGTTTTTGCAGACCCTTCTCCTTGCAATGGTGGACAGGTCAACTCTCTGGGTCAATGTATATGTCCCACCGGGTATACTGGAGAGTACTGTCATGACCGGCTATGTGTCAATGGGGCTACTCGTAATTTCCACATTTGTAGTTGTAATTCGGGGTTCCTCGGTGATTTTTGTGAAATTGAACTCATGGAGAATGATGACGTCACCACCACAACATCGACGTCATTCACCACGACAAGTGCCACATCACAAACTACACTCTATTTAGCAATGATCTTTGTTCTTTTTGTTCATCAATAAATGCGCAGCGTAATTGGCGGAGTGTTGTTGTTGTAAAAGAAAAGCACTTGAAACTTTGTTTTTTTTTTTGTATTGTGTCTGTCTGTTTATATGGGGGAAGAAGAGTGCGCGGCAGGTAAACATTTCTCAGATTAATTTTTCGAACAACAATTTCGAAAAGAATTCTTCAGAATCTCTCAGGTGGATTCAGAATGCTTCAGAGTCTCTCAGAAGGATTCAGAATGCTTCAGAATCTCTCAGAAGAATTCGGCATCCTCCAGAAGGATTCAGAATGCTTCAGAATCTCTCAGAAAGATTCAAAATGCTTCAGAATCTCTCAGAAAGATTCAGAACTTTCCAGAATGCTTCAGAATGCGTCAGAATCTCTCAGAAAGATTCAGAATGCTTTAGAATCTCTCAGGCTGATTGATATCTGGAAAAATAAAAATCTGGATATTTTTTTGAAAATATTTTTTTCGAATTTCAAGATTTTTTCTGAAAATACAGCAAAGTTTGAAAATTCTTAGGATGGGTAGGCTCAAATTTAATGAATATAATTTTTTTTATTTTTATTTCAGCTACGGAGCACATAGCCAATACCTTTGAGCACAACTGTCCAAAATCTGGAGCCAAACAGACCATTTTGAGCCAAGTTATGACGGTTTAACCAACTATACAGTACCGGTTTAACCAACTATACAGTATAAAGATACGAACACTTCGTTTTTACGGCACAACTTTTTTGTAAGATGTCCAATCGACCTGAAATTTTTGTCAGATATGTCTGGCAGGATCAGAAAACTGAAAAAAAAAATTTGGAGACGCCAGACATCTCGAAAAAATGTTTATTCTGATTTTAGCGGTTTCCGGAAAAATACAAAAATATCGATATTGACTTTACCGGTCCATAATGACTCGGAATGTGGTCGGATATGAATGTTTAGATATTGATTCGGTGTAATAAGTCTATTAGAAGTAATCCCCGTCATGATTTGAGAAAATCATTTTTTGACTGCAGTTATATCCGGTGATGTTCCTTGAGGGTTCCAATTTTGGGAATCATGGGCGAATTGAACTCATCGAAGTATCGAAAATAGTTTTCTATGTTGTGAATCAATTTTAAAGAACGTTAAAAGTATTTTGGGACAAATTCTAACAAGGGAATGGTGTGAAAAAAGAATTTTAGTCGACTTCATCAAAAATTCAAATAACCCTAAAGAGCAACTAATGTTCCCATGAAAAATTCTGATTCTTGAATTTTTTAATGCCAAAAACCGGAACTACAGTAACCCGCAGCAAATGAATTCTTGCTAATATCATAAGCTTACGTCAACATTATAATTTAAAAATCAACAGCGTAAGAAAGTGTCTCGTTTAGAAACTAGTCACACCCTGTAAGAAGGTTCTTGCCAATCTCAAGACTACAGTAACCAGCGCGTAAAACTCATGTCACCATCCCATCCAAGTATTCAAAACAACATAGGGAATTTCAAAATCTTTATACCCTTCTATAAAAAATCACATCTATTCTAGTATTCTACTCTAGTCTTCTCAATAAATTGCCGGCGAATATCCTCCAGTAGTTGTGCCCATTCCAGATTGTCCAGTCATCGATGTCGATTTTGTCGTCGAAGCAGTGGATTCTGACGTTTTGTTGCCCTTCTTATTCTTCTTCTTCTTGCCCTTCTTGTCCTTCTTTTCCTTCTTCGTCTTCTTTGTCAATTCACTCTTGTCATTCTTTCCCTTTTTCCCATTCTTTCCCTTCTTCATTTTGAGTTTGTAGAATACAAATCCTCCAATCAATGCGGCCAAAATAATGACAACAAGGACTACAACGACGACGATGATCATCATAGATGAGCCGTCTTCTTCCACCGCTTTATCTTCAGCGCAAATACCTGTCATCAGTTTTATAACATTTTCATCGTTTTTCAAATAATTGATTCCTCCCGAAATGTAACAAATCGAGTTTTTGGCATCTTCAGCTACACAATCCGCTGCTGTCTCGCATGTTATGATATCTTGTTTATTCGGAAGAGCAGTGTAGCGTTTACTTGCGTCGTTGTGGACTATTGATGTGAAACAGAATCGGACATTGGGGTGCTGGTTGGCCGGTTCTCTCAAACTGTAAATGGTTCCACAAAACTGTCCTTTGCCGCAATCCTTATTATAATCACATTTCTTCAATTGATCACGTCTTTTCTTCACGGCATCGTAGTCGACAGGAAGGAATTTTTTACCGACTTCACCCAATTGATTTCTTTCCGAAAGACTGTCGAATATATGCGATAGAATATAGGAGTATGGGATATCTGAAAATTGTTGAGTGAAGATAAATTCAATTTTTTATCCCTGTTTTTTCCGCCCTTGGTGGGGTACGAGTTGTTGGCGAATTGCTTTTAGCAATTTTTTGAGAACATTTTATGTGAAAAAAGAAATTTGACAACTTTCCATTGAAATTTTCCAAAATTCTGACTTTAATTTTGTCTATTTCTTTTAAAAGCAACTTGCAAGCTCCCCGTACCTCACCTTTAAAATGTCAAGGCAAAAAAAACATTCGAAAACCTTTTTTCTCATACCTTCTACGCATAGTCCAAGATATTTCATTTTGGAACCTTCTTTCGATGTATCTGGGTCGGGAATAAATTTGGTCCACGGGATGTGTTCTGATGATGATGATGCCAAAGGAGCCAAAGTGGTATGACAATTCGAGCTCATATCCTCAGTCATACAATCAGGATTACTCTGGCAAAACTTCAAATTTCTTTGCGATGAATCCATTGCTAACTGCGTTTTACCCCGATTTTGATCAAGTTTTGGATCTAAAAACAATTTCACTCTTCATAACTCGATAAACTCACTTTTATAGCAGAAGTGAACTTTGCGATCTACGAATACTCGATAGTGTTGATCATCACAATAATAGTCTTCACTAATTTTGTAACAATCGTAGTTACCCGTGCACTCTATAATTCCGTATGTATGTCTATAATTCCGTACGTATGTGTCTTAAAAAAAAAGCTGGTCATCTTTTTGAAAATTCTGGAGGGATTGTTAATTTTTGAAAAATTTTGGAGCCATAAAAAGTTTAAAAAATTTTTGTTGAAGGGCCAAAAAAAGGACCATATCAACTACATCGAATGTCAAAAGAAATAAGCTAACAGTTCGCAAAAATATAGCTCAGTACGTCGTGAACATAAAAAAAGAAGCAAACCCCTTCTAATGGTTTTAGGACTCTTAGGCTTAGGCCCCCCCAGGCTTAGGCCCTTCAAACGAGGAAAAAGTGTGTTTTTTGGCAGAAATATGGAACCTCAAGGGCTGATATTTTGTACGAATACTATCCACTAGTTGCTATATTAGTTTTCGAGAAGCAAACCCCTGGTCAAAAAAACATGGTACCCTGTCTTTTTTGACAAGGGGGTCTGCTTTTCGAAAACTAATATGGGAAAGGGTTTGCTTTATTTTCTATTTATGTTCAGCAACTAGTGGATAGTATTCGTGCAAAATATCAGCCCTTGAGGTTCCATATTCGAAGAGTTACTTGCTGTTTACGGTCATTTTTTGCTTAAAAACACACTTTTGCAACCAAAAAATTTCAAACAGAGGGGAGGGGTTATTCATTTTTACTGGGGAGGGGTCCTTAATTTTTACGGTTTTACAAAGGGTATTCCATGTATGTCCCTGACATTTCGCCACTATTACGTTTCGCAACTGTAACATTTCGCCACTTTTTCATTTTCTCCACCAGACATTCCGTCACCAGGCACTTCGTCACTAGACATTTCGGCACCGTGAAATGAAGTTCCAATTTATTTTTTTCGTTTAAAAATGTGTGGGAAGTTTCGTGGCGGGGACGTGGCTTATCGTCTTTTGATACCACAGGTTCAGGAAAATGTTTCCATTTTTTCCCCGGAAAACTGGCTGGTGGCAAAACGTCTTAGTGGCGAAATGATTTTTCTGAAAGTTTCATTTTCGCTTTTATTGAAAATTTCGAAGTGAGGCTATACTTATGTATGTGGAGCAGTGCATAAGACAGTCTTTTTGTAAGAATGAAAAAGGCTGTATCCATACAAAAGTTCATAGTCACCAATCGAGCTGAAATTTTTTTGGTGAAATTACTGTATGTGGCCACTATTAGCAACCACTTTATTTGGCGAAAAAACATTTCGTGTATGTGGTGCGCGAGGGTGGAGTCACCATGCTAAACCTTCAAATGACCATAACTTTCCTCTCCGTGAGTATTTTTACAATATCTAAAAACCATTATCATGTGTATCAGAAGGAGCACATTTTTTTATATTGAGACCAAAATTGGATCACTTCTCCTAAGCACAGAACATGTTTGACAAACATTGGAAAACTCATTTTCCACCATTATGAGACGTTTGAGCCACTTTTAACTAGTTTTACACAAATTTTCAGACATTTTTACATATTATAAGACTCTTTAAAAACAAATTGACGGGTACCATCTTTTCGAATTTTGAGACTGAAAAAACATATAACAACAGGTTCAGGAAAATGTTTCCATTTTTTTCCCTGGAATTTTGGCTGGTGGCGAAACGTCTTAGTGGCGAAATGTCAGAGTGGCGAAATGTCAGAGTGGCGAAATGTCAGAGTGGCGAAATGTCGGGGAGCCATACAAACAATACACAACCGTATGTTTGTGTGTTATTGAAAATTGTGAAATTTTTTTTTTTTCCTCTTAACCGATTTTACCCTATTTCGCATATTTTTTAATTAAAATATGGGTACATAGATAACTTTGCACGCTCTTTCCGATGAACAACATATTTGAATTCAAAAAGTGACAGCAACGACGTGTATTGCAAAATTAGATGTTTTCCCAGTCTCAAAATTCGAAAAGATGGTACCCCTCAATTTGTTTTTAAAGAGTGTTATAATATGTAAAAAGGTCTGAAAATGTGTTTAAAACTAGTTAAAATTGCTCAAACGTCTCCTAATGGTATAAAAATGAATTTTACAAGATGTTCTGTGCTTAGGGGCCTAGGATAAGAGATCCTATTTTAATCTCAACATTTAAAAAAAATCTGCTCCTTCTGATTCACGTCAAAATGGTTTTTAGATATTGTAAAAATACTCATGGGGAGGAAATTTATGGTCACTTGGAGGTTCAGCATGGTGTGTCTTCACCCCCGCGCACCACATATACGAAATGTTTTTTCGATAAATAAAGTGGTTGCTTATAGTACCCACATACATTACTTTAACCAAAAAAATTTCAGCTCGATAGGGTGAATATGGATTTTCTTTGGTTACGGCCTTGAAGCAAAATTTACATAATTACAAAAAGTCTCTTATAAGATTTGATTATCTACCTTGATTTGACCAGCATTCTGATTTCAAACTCACGACATGTTCTTTCGAAATTTTCAACATCCGAATAATTGATAACATCGCCACAAAACTCATCAGCTGCACAATCCTTGTTAGCTTCACATGTTTTCAATATCGATGTTGTGTCTTTGTGATCTATGAGAAGTTATATTCATGATACAACAGGCCGAAAATAAAAACAAACCTACTGGCAAGTATTCTTGCTCAGGAGTGTCCCATCTTGTTAGCTTAACTGCGTACCACAGAAAACCCATTGGATACGCTTAAATCAATGAAAATGTGTATTAGAAAAAATGAATGTTTGTTACTTACGACAAACAAATTGTTTGCTGCCTCTTCTGACATCGTATACATAACCCGCATACCTGTCATCTGTGTGTTGTTTAGTCATTGCATAATACCAACTGGTGTATGTATCAAAGTTTGAAAAAATTTTCGATCGCATGCCCGTGTGTTTACACGTCTCAGTCGTTGCATAGGATTCTACAAAAAATATTCGTGAAGAAAGAACAAAAAATTTCAATGAAAGCCAGAATACAATTCACAAAAAAACAATGTTATTAAGTAGATATCCTGTTTTAATTTTTAAAAATTTTAATTTTAATTTTAAAAAACTACCATTCGATTTTAAGGGACATGATGATTTTTGTTGAAAAACTTTGCCGGTGTGCTCCAATGTCACGTTTTGTATTTAATAAAATTTGATAGATTATTTACTTTTTTTAGAAAAACAACAATCTAGACAAACACGTATGCTCATTTTGAAGCGTGACATTACAGTGGAACCACAAATTGTTCCAATTTTTGTATTTTTATGAAATGCGAAACGTGACACTTCAGCAGACCGGCAAATCTTTCTGAATGAAAATCATTATGTCTCTTTAATTCAAATGGTAGTTTTTTGAAGCAATTACGCTCCATTACAATTTGTAGCTTGTAATGATAACAGAGTGGTCCTATTTTGACCGCTCTTTTGACTTTTCTGTGACCACTTCGTCCCCCAAACCACTTACCACAGCAAGAACCATGTGATGGATTCGTGTGTCCAGAGAACATAACGTTATTGTTTTCGCAATAAGAATACCCGTCAATTTTAGCAGCTTTTAGTGGAGCACCAACAGGACATGGATCGATCTGAAATTATTGCATGTTGTCATATGTTTTTAACTAGCTGAAATTCTTATGAAAACTCTAATACGCTGTGCACAAATGTAACAAAATATTTTTAGAAAGGGTGCAAAGTGACAACAATGTTCGTAGGAACGGAAAAAAATGAATCAATCACTTTGCGATGTAATTTATTTGTTTTTTTTTTTTTCATTTTTGCACATCGCAGTTCCAGGCTGTTCACTTGGGGTCAGCCGCAGGTTTCTATTTGTTTCCTATGAGAAAGAAGTGCAAAGTGAGGAAAAGGTGCGCATTTTACATTAAATTCACAAACCTGCGTGTATTGCTGTTTCTATTGCTGAAGACAAATTTGTAATCGCCGACTAGAATATAGAATTCCCGCCGCAAATTCAAAACCGCCTTTATCAATATTAGATACGCAGACTTGAAAATTGCTAATTTTTTATAATCTGCACATCAAAATTTCGAAATCGCGACGTTTTGAAACATGATTAACTTTTTTTATGGGTTTAAATATTCATATCTGAGATTTTCATAATGTTCATTTTTCACGAGAAAAACGCGGATCATGAGTTTTCATTTATTTTAGGTTCAAAATTGACTGACCAAGGCGCCAACATACTATTTCGTAATGATTGATTTCTTGAACGTTGATAGGATTTAAAATTATAGTTTTAGAAAGTTAATTTCTGATGAACACTCATAGTTAACATGGTGTTCGAATACACCTATTCTTAAAATTTTCTCGAAAAGTGAATAAGTCAATTTTGGACCTAGAATAGGTGAAAAGTTGGGTGCAGCTCTGCTTTGGTGCAAAATAAACATCACCATGTTTCTCGTTTTGCAATGTTGCGGTTTCGAAACGTCGCGGAGTTGAAAGGTCCGCCACATTTCGCAATTGTGACATTTTGCCAGCAGATATTCCCAACAATATGTGTAACGTTGTTTTTGGTGACGGAAATTCACAGTGGCGAAACGCCTGATCGCGATACGTGGTGGATACACCATTGATGCCAAATTTTCAACAAACGCGCTTCGACTCGTCTATTCCTACAGCAGTTTTCTCAGGACAAGTGAAAGATTGCGACAAAACCCAAGCCATTGTTTAACTCACAGCGTAGCATCCACGATTTACTGAAAAAAAGAAACTATTGTTACTGTAGCAGTGGTACTGTATTCGATTAACTTACCAATCGTGGTTACAAGGAAAAGAATAGCAACTGATAGATGCATCGATTTGTTTATCCTTGTTGTTTGACTTGTTCTTCGTTCAAAACTGAATCAGACAGTCTGATTCGGCGTTTTTATGATGAAAAATGCCACATAGGCACTGTGGCGGCATCTAGGTAAGAGCGCACTAATTAGGTGATGTGGCTCACAATCGTCACAAAGGATGTGGATCATTTTGCGGTTCAGTGGTATGGAGTTGAAGGTTCATGAAGGAATGAGCGACTCGCTCATGCTGAGTGGGAAAGACGACGGAACAAGCACAACATAGGACAAAATAAGAGTTTATTGAATAGAAACAGTTGAAATTATCGTTATTTTACGTCCAAAAATAGGTGAAGAGTCCAGACTCAACAGTCCTCCGAAAGATAATATTTGTTGGATCAGGATCAGGATATAGAAGCCAGGAAGGCTTGGAAAAGGATCGAGTCTCGCTAAGCACCGTTTGGATCAGGAATGAGGAGAATTTAGAATTTAACGAATAGAGAATTTAGAATTTATAGGGAGAACTCCAAGGAGTTCGACTGAAAGTGGATCTAAATAATTAAAGTGAAATTACATTGAAAACAAAGGAAAAGAGAGAGAGCAGGCGCTCACCAATCTCTGGGACAAATTTAGGAGAGAATGAAATTGAGAAATTTGGGAGAGAGAAGGGGCGGCCGCCGGTAGCGACGTTAAAGGCGCATAAGGAAGCGCGGCGAGACCCGTTGAGGAAGAGGAGGCAATTTGAAATGTCGTTTCTTTTTATTTCTTTTCTTTTTCCTTGTGTTTTG